>CM021105.1:531089244-531112192 GCA_007115665.2 Sequoiadendron giganteum
AGAGCTCCACATCTTTGAGCATTTTTACTGTTTTCTTTGTTGCTTCTCTTTGCTTCTCCCTGTAACAGGTATTCTTTGCTTGCAGAGATCACTGGGCTCCTATGAAGTTGTACTTTCTCAACTTCTACATGGTATTAGAGCTTCAGATCTGTAGCTACTTGTTCTTATTTTGAGATTTTTTGCATTGAAAGCAAGTCTGGGGTTTTAGGGTGATTTTTGGTGGATCTGGCATACTTCAATTTTTGGGTTCACTTTGGGCCCAAACGGACCTTGCCGTTGGATTCACAGCATCCAAAAACCCCTAAATCGATTGTTCATTCGTCGATTTTGGCTACATTTGATTAGGGAGGCAAAAAAAATGCCCTAAGGTCGTACGGCCCCAGGGCATGCCTTCCACAGGAAAAAAAATTGAAAACAAAAATAAAAAATGAATTTTTTTTATTATTTTTGGCGCTGCCCGTTCACACAGGCCGCACCACCGATGAGCCACCCGGCGGCCACCACCCGCCCACCGCCGCTGATGTCATCCGCCAGCTGCAGCCAAGCAACCACCATCACGCCACCGGCCTGTCTGCCACCAGTCTCCGAAGCGCCACCAGGCCCCTCAATTAGTTGTTTTTTGCCCCCTTTCACTCAAACAGGCATATCTCAGGCGTTTTAGCTCAGTTTTTCGAACAAAAATAGGCGTTGGAAAGCTGATTCCAACACCGATCTGATGGTGTAGGATTTTTTTTTGAAATTTTCCATTTTGGTTGTCTTTTTTCCAGTCAAAGTGGGGTCTTTTTTCTACACTTCTAGGGCCATAGAAGGTGCAAACGGACTTCGTTTTTCAAAAACGAATAGGCGTTGGAACACTCTCAGCATGCTCTATTCAGATATGTGATCTTTTTTCTCAGAATTTTCATCAGGTATATGAGAATTTGTTTTGATTTTTTTTTTGCTTATGCATTGCTTCCTCTTTCTCTGTTTGTACTAGGGTTTGGGTTTATCTCTTGTGGGGGGTTTTTTTTCTCACTTTCTGTCATTTATATCAGAAAACCAGAACACCAAAACTCTCAAAAAAATCAAACCCTTCTGCATCTTCTATCTATTCTGAAAGATCACATAATAATAAAAAACACAAGCAGGTACATGTGCAGGGTTTCATGGCAGACTCCTCAGTTGAGTTACTCACATCACACAACTATCACACTTGAAATTCTTGCATGATGAGGCTTCTCAGGTCATGAGGGTTGTGGTCTTGTTTAGATGAGGTTCAACCTCAATTGCAGTGTCCTTTTGAGATTCTTCAGCACAGGAACAAGATGGATGAAGCTATGGGTTTGCTATCCATGCACATTTCCGATAGTCTTTTGTTTCACCTTGATGCTTTGCTCACTCTTCGAGCCATGTGGTTGAAGTTTGAGACACTTTTTGGGACCATTAATTAATTCCGAGCATTACAGATTGAGGCAGAGTTGACTTCATTGTTACCTGAATCATTTCCCACTATTAAGGATTTTTTGAACAAGTTCAAAACTATCTGCACTATTTTACAGGGTTGTGGAAAGAATAATTCAAACACAGAGTGCATTTACTTGATCCTTTCGAAGCTTCATGGTCCATTTCAGATATTTTCTTCTTCCTTCTATTCCACCATGGATGGCCTGGGTGCTAGTTTTACCATGCCTACCTTTGATGTGTTTTGTTAGCATTTGTCTCATGAGCAGTCACACCTTTCTCAGCTAGATATGCTCTCACGATCAAAGAACAAAGGATTGGTTGCTCAATCATCTAAGGAGAAACAGAAGCAAAAATCGAAGCCCAAGAAAAATTTTGTAGGTAGTGAGCATTCCTCTAAACCACCTCCTAAGTCTAATTCCAAACTACCACATAATCCAAAACAGGGGAAATCTTCGAAGTCTGGTGAGTCTTCCTCCAAGACTAAGTACAAATCAGGAGACACTTGCAAATTTTGTGGCAAGGAAGGACATCCAGTTTCCAGGTGTTGGAAATGATTAGAGGCTTTAGAGGAATCCATGCAGCAACATCACATCTCCTCACCTCAGTCGTCTTCTCCTTCCACAGGGAAAGGCCATGTTCGAGCATCGACCTATGGGTCCACTTGGATTTTAGATTCTGGTGCTTCTCACCATATGACTCACACTTAGCAGTTGGTCACTTCTCTTACCTTTTGTGGTACTTCACAGATTGCAGTGGGTGACTCTACACTGCTTTTAGTCCTGGGTTCAGGTTATGTCTCTTTGGATGGGGGCACTCTACAGGATGTTCTGGTTGTTCCTGACATCTCGATGAACCTCCTGCCCATTTATCAGATTTGTCATTTTGGCTCTGGTAAGACAGTTGAGTTCTCACCACATGATGTGGTTATTCGGGACCTCCATGACTTTGATTTGGTTGTGGCTACTGGGAGTGTTGAAACTGCATCTCGTCTTTACAGATTTGATGGATTTGAGCCTTCTGAGGGTACAGGTTCATCTCTTATAGCACATGCAAATTCAGTGCATAAGATTTGGCATGAGCGTTTGGGCCATGTCAATTACAGATATCTTCAACAGATGAGTACATAGGCACTTGTTCTTGGTCTTCCACAGATTTCTTGCACATACGGTGTTTGTCATGGTTGTGTGCTTGGCAAGCATCACAGGGATCCCTTTCCGAAGGGAAGAGCCACTCATGCTTTGGCACCCTTGGAGTTGATTCATAGTGACCTCATGTCATTTTCGACTCCTTTTTTTGGGGCCAAGTATGCACTCACATTCATTGATGAGTTCTCCAGACGCACATGGGTGTACTTTCTTAAGTACAAGTCTGATGTCTTTGATTCCTTTCGAATCTTCAAGACATTTGTAGAGAAGCAGTTTGGCCTTTCTATTCAGCAGATACGTACAGATAATGGGGGGGAGTATGTGAATCAGGCTTTCAGAGATTTTTGCACTGAGCATGGTTTGCAACATCAGTTTACTGTTCCCTACACCCCTCAGCAGAATGGTGTTGTTGAGAGAAAGAACAGGACTTTACAAGAGATGAAAAATTGTATGATTTAGTCCAAGTCCATGGATTCATCTTTTTGGGTTGAGGCAGTTAATTGTGCCAACTATATTCAGAATTGGATGCCTCACAAGGCGATTCGACATATGACTCCTGAGGAGGTTTGGTCTCATGACAAGCCTGATGTTTCATCATTTCGAGTATTTGGTAGTGAGGCATGGGAATTTATTCCTGATGCTCAGAGGAGAGCCATGGAGCGGAAGAGTCGACCCCTAATTTTTGTCAGCTACTGTGAGGATGTTAAGGCATACAGGTTGTTTGATCCTAATTCCAGAGACGTCTTGTTTCAATGGGATGTCTAGTTTGATGAGCGCCTTCCCACAGTGGATACCCTGTCTCCAGTGTCTACTTCACTACCTACTCCTCCCACTATAGCTCTTCAGGATTATGTTGAGGATGATTCTAATGAGGATTTTGATGATCCCCCATCTCCACCTCCACTTTCTCCACCTCAGATGCCCAAATGGGCCCGCTTTACTGTTGAGGTAGCAAGATCTATGACAGGTGATCCTTCAGACACTCATCGCACCCATTCTCATACAGTGGGTTCTAGTCTTTTGATTCATGCTCTTTTTAGAGGATCCTTAGAATTTTTCAGAGGCGACAGGTCACCCTAAGTGGGATAGTGCTATAGAGGAGGAGTATTCTTCTTTGATGAGGAACAATACTTGGGATCTCTGTCCTCTTCCTAAGGGTAGAAAGATGGTTCGGTGCAAATGGTTGTATCGCACCAAGTATGCTGCTGATGGTTCTATTGATAAGTACAAAGAACATCTTGTTGTGAATGGTTTCTCCCAGGTTGAGGGTATTGATTACTCTGAGACATTTTCCCATGTCGCCAAGATGAATTCTATTTGCTTTGTACTATCACTTGCAGCTTCTAGGGGATGGCCCATTTTTCAAATGGATGTGAAGAGTGCTTTCTTGCATGGTGATCTATAGGAGGAGATCTATATGGAGCAGCCTTAGGGATTTGTGCAGGATGCTTGTTTGGTTTGCAGACTTCAACATTTATTATATGGTCTCAAACAGGCCCCTCGGGCTTGGTATGAGAAGATGGACTCTTTTTTGCTCTCCACTGATTTCACACGCTGTCATTTTGATCCGTCTATATTCAGAATCTTGAGGGTGAGATCCTAATTCTTGTGCTATATGTTGATGATCTCCTCATCACAGGTAGCTCATCCTCTATAATTCAGCAAGCTCAACAAGCTTTGATGGAGCAGTTTGAGATGATAGATCTTAGACTTCTGCACTATTCTCTTGGTCTTCAGGTGATTCAGTCTTTTGATGGGATCTCCATTTACCAACAGAAGTATTCTCTTGATATGATTTAGCACTTTGGCATGCTTGATTGCAAGCTTGCCCCCACACCTTTCTAGTCAAGGGTTGTTTTGACTACTCCTTACCCCACTCCTTCAGTAGATTCTACACTTTACAGGTAGTTGTTTGGCAGTTTGTTGTACCTGACTCACACTCGTCCTGATCTTTCCTTTGCGGTTGGCCTTGTCTCTCGATTCTCCCATGATCCTCATGAGAGTCATTGGCAATATGCCAAACGTATTTTGAAGTACATTCAGGGCACCATTTCTTATGGCATTCACTACACATTAGGGGATCCTCACATTTTTAGCTACAATGACTCAGATTGGGCTGGTGATGTCAATGATCAGATGTGTACTTCTAGCTTTGTTTTCTGTCTTGGCTCTAGTCCTATCACATGGTCTTGCAAGAAGCAAACTACTCATGCATTATCATCTACAGAGGCTGAGTACCGAGCTATTGTGCTTGCTAGTCAGGAGATTTTATGGCTTTGACAGTTGATGACTGAGTTTGGTTTTCCTCCTGATAGTCCCACTATTCTTTGGTGTGACAATCAGAGTGCTATACACATTTCTCGCAACCCAGTGGAGCATCAGCGGTGAAGCACATTGAGCTTCATATGCATTTCATCAGACAGTTGATTCAGGATGGTTCTCTCATCTTGGAGTATATTCCCACTGCCAAGCAGGTTGCAGACATCTTCACGAAACCTTTTGCATCTCCGCGCTATCTTCAGTTGCGCTCTATGCTTGGGGTGAAGGAAGTTGTCCTTGGGGGGTCTTTATGAGGCCTTCCTTCCTTCATGTTTCTTTCAACATGTTCTTCTATCTTTTTTTGGAGAGGAGTTTTTCCCACTGGGTTTTCTCCTTTTCTCTGTTTCATAGAGATTTCTTTGTACTCGGGTACCTGATCTGGCCTTGTTGCCAGGACCCATTGCTTTTGCTTTCAGTAGCTTCTTCTAGGTTTTAGCTTCTCCCTAAGTCTAGCTTAAGGGGGGGTGTTAGAGTATTTGGATATTTACTTTATTAATTAAACAATATTTGTTTAATTACTTAAAGTTCCCTTTTACCTCTTTTTCACTTAAGCTAACATTAGGTGCATAATAATTAATTACTTTATTAATAATGTACCAACCTAAGTTTCCTTTTTTAAGGTTTTTGACCTATATGTGGTTAAGAATGTTTTTTTTGTATTATTATTCTTTTCACACATTGGTGAATCTGAGCTCCACATCTTTGAGCATTTTTCTATTTCTTTGATGGCTATAAGCTACTCATAGCAATTATTCTTGGCTTGTAGAGATCCTTTGGGCTCCTATGAAGTTGTATTTTCTCAACTTCTACAGATCTTTCCAATCAGCTCAAGTATTTGCTAGAATCAGAAATCATGGAGAAGGTTTCCACTTCAAAGGAAAGTGAAGCATTGAATTTCAAAAAAATTGTTGTCTTCTTTTCATTCTCTTCTCTCAAGAATTTTAATGCATGAAAAAATATTTTGAGAAGAGAAAGATACTTTTCACAACCAGTTAATGGTTTTGTATAGCCTCTCTACATTATTAAGTAGAGTAGGGCAGATTTTCTTTTTTTGCAAATAAGTGCTCTACACAAGCTATTTCATCTTCTCAAAAGTTGTAAACACACACTTTTTTGTAAAAGTTGTTGCTCTCAAAATCAGTTGCAAATATTTTGGCATTATGGATGACTAGTTATTGCAACTTTGGGATCTAATTTTAGCGCTAGAACTTTAATAGTATGGAAGAAAAAATAATGATGGAGAAGTTTGAATTGCTATTTAATGTGAAGGATCAAGTTGCAACTCTCAAAAGTTAAATAATTTTTTTGCATGCAACATGGAGAAAGTGAACTACAACTCATGCATTAAGAGCTACCCGAAACAACTACTAAAAAATGAATTTGAAGGCTCATTATGAATTGTAAAGGGACCTGCAACATTTTAGGTGTGAGGGAGATGATGAAACAAAAAATGTCTCATCTATTAGCCAAATAAAATCAGGTATTTTGCTTAATTATGAATTTTATCAAGATTGAGCATATTGAGAAAAGTAAAAGATTTTGAGTTGTAGCAATCAAATATTTTATCATATCTTAAAAATTACGATTTGGGTTCTTGATATTTTTGGATAAAAATTCAAAGTCAAGAAGGCAAAAAAACCCATTAAATTTCATGAAAACTTAGTTTGTGGTTTGAAAGAAAAATTCATCAATCCGATGCTTCAGAACTTTACTTCCATGCTCTAGAATTTCCAGAATTTGTTCATTCATTTACTTCTATACTCTGGAACTTTGAGAACTAAGTATGATAGCATTTATGAAGAGGTTGAGCAGTTAAGGGACAAAAGTTGCAAGCATTAAAGGAAATTGGAAGGACTTGGACAAAAGTTGAGAAAATATATAGGGGCAGTTGCAAATATCTAGGGAGTTGTTCAACTCAATTTATGAGTAGTTGAGAGCATATAGGAGCATATTTAAGAGTTTTAATGATAGAAGAGGTCAAAGGAAGGCTTCTTCAACACCATCACACCTTTTTGGAGCAGTTTAAAGGGCTGAAAAGTAGGGATTATTGTTTTGGACGACCAAACGAGATTGAATTAGCAAAATGGAGTGAAGACTTATCCTTTCTTTTTCCACACTTGTTCTTATTTTTTAGCAAAATGATGCACAACTATGAGGCCCATCTTTTAATTCTATAAATGCATTGTAATCAAGGAATAAAAGAGGGGATTAGAAAGACTTGTTTTGGCCTGAGGAAATAGGATAGTTTCTAATTTCATTTCAAGCAAATTGATGTATTTCCAAAAAAAATAAGGTAAATTTGAATTCAAGCAAGCTTTTCATTTCCAGAAAAATGAGAAGTAGTTTAACATTTTCAATTTATGCAAGTGTGCCTTATATTAGTTTCCTTTCATGCAAGTGTGTCTTATATTAGTTTTATTTCATGCAACTTCCCTTTTATGCAAGTGTACTCCAGAATAAGTTTGATTTCTACAAGTTAGATTGTAGAATAGACTGTCAAACAATTTTTCTCCATTCTCTTTTGCATACAGCCATGGACACCACCTTGGATTGATAAGTTAAATGACGAGGATTGCAACAAACCCATCATTTATTAGCCAACCACACGATCAACCAATAAGAAGAGATCATAGTTTTAGACAATAAAGAAGATTGACATCTTATTAATGGAATATATTAATGAGATGCTTATTGTAGACACTTAAAAATGTCTTGAATGGTTGATTCACTAACATAATTTCATCTTGGAATCCATCATCTTTTCGTTTAATTGATTAAATTATCCTAGCTATTTAATTAATTGCATCATTTGCATCTATTAATCTAATTAGTTTAATTCACCCTCTTTAATGCTAACATTTCATCTTATTAAATTAAATAAATCAAATTATTTAATTGAATCCCTAAAGTCCTCTTATTTAATTAAATAACCCTAAATTATTCAATTAAATATCACATCACTTACCCTTTTCATTAAATTAATTAATTATTTACCTTTTCATTAAATAAATAAATTATTTAATGAATACCCTAAATCACCTAATTTGCATAATTGAAACTTTATTTAATTATCAAATTACTAACAAATCTAATCTTCCCACTTGCAAGAGAATAATTTGCATAATTGAAACTTTATTTAATTATCAAATTACTAAAAAATCTAATCTTCCCATTTGCAAGGGAATATTCCTCTTTTGCACATTCCTCCAGAAAATGAATATTTCCATGAAATAGTCATTCCCCTTTTCCACATTAAAATTTTGTTTTAATTTTCTAAATATCTAATTTTCCTCATCCATGAGAATATTCCAAAGAATATCCTCTTTTTTTACTCATTTAAAAAAAATAAAATTCTTCCTTATAACAAACTTACAAGACTTCTTGTGCAAGATTTAAATGTGTGTTTGTTTGGAAAAATATGAACCCTTGATTCTTTCTTTGATCTATGTGATCATTGATTCTCATCCATTGATGAGAATCCATGATCCATGTTTTATCTCTCATCTATTTTTGACCATTGATTAACCTTTTTAATCTTAACTCTTCATTTCTCATTTGCTCTCCTATAAATAGAGCACTATTTGGAGACAAATGGATCCATCTTTTAAGAGAAAACTTATGCTATTGAAAATCACTCTCATTTGCATCCATATTTCATGTTTTTAAGCATTTTAGTTTAATATCTTGATCATATTATCTTAGGGCATCCATTAATGGCTTCCATGGTAACTTACTTGCATTAATTTAACAAATTTTAAAACTAGGGTTTCAATCTTTTGAATCTTGCATACATTTAGAATAGATTTTCACACATTTACATCAATCATCTTAGCTTTTTATCATGCTAATCTAGCTTTAATAATGTTTTATAATACATCACACATCGATTTCATCAGTTTTCTTCAATAAAATTGATTGAAACAAGCTCATTATCCAAGGGATTAAGAAATGGTCATCATTCCACATCAATGCACTACCACTTGCCCAATAGGACAAGTTTCAACGGATTAGAATAGATTTTTGTAAAAAAATTGTATTTTAATATGTTCGTTTGAATGGATTCTTACCTTAGTTTACATTGAATGATCTTATTGAGACTAATGTTTAGTGGCTTAAATATACTTTGAATCCTCATGGACCAAGTGTAGTTAGCCTATACTAAGTTGTTGGTCACATTTTGGTGCTAGAAGGAGGGCTTTAATAACTTTGTTTGATGATTTTTTTTAAAACTCTGTGAGTTACAGATTTTTGGAATAGAGCAATGCTTTTGGAAGCTACAACGATGCTATTTTCACTAGAACGACGCTATTCTTCACCAAAGTGACGCTATTATAAAGGCTTTGTAATAATTGAAAAAAGTGTTGCAATAATTACAAGGGTGTCACAATAATTGAAAAAAGCATTGCCATAATTGCAAAAAGCATCACAATTTGCAAAGGCATCACTATATTGCTATAGTGACGCCATTGTTTTCTTGCTTTTATAGTCTATCTTAAAATGGTTATATCTTGGTCATACATAGGTCTTTTTTGAAGATTTTTTTTTGAAATGGGTAGAATTTCATGCTTTAGGAAATGGTGTAAGTGGTTTTCACTTTTGGTGGAGTTAAATTTTCCATTTTTGCACATAAAGTCAGATCACACTACAACTTGGTCTAGATTGTAGGATTTTAATGCTTAATCATTTATCTAATCTTAACATCTTCTTGTTTTCTTGATGTCATCTAACATTTGGAACATGGATTGTAGGTTTTGAAGAGGACCATGGAGCATTGAAGTAAAAAAAGAATTTGATATTTATTGTAACAAGTGTTTTTACACTTATGGGGCAATTATAACCCATTTATGATGCTTTATTTCACGTTTTAGGACTGCACTAGATTTCATTTGGGTTTAAAATGAACATTCAAATTGGTTAAAACTAAACCCTCACATCATTATGCTTGTTGACCTTTAAAATTGAATAACACAATTCCAACACTTCAAAATTGGTGCTTAAAATGAACTCATTTTGCTATGATGGATCAAAATGAACATGTGTTTGACTTGCTTGAGTAAACTTGTTGTGTGTATCCACTCCCCTTGCACTTCATGTGATCTTGGGTGAAGAGAAACACACAAGTATACTTTTTCTTCTTGGAAACGCTAATCATCTCCCCTTGCGCCTATTGGCAATCTTGGGTGACAAGACATTTTACGCTTCAAACATGTGTTACCTTTAGAAGGGCGTACCTCCCAACTTGTGAGAGGGAACAACCCTATTGATGTTTATGGAAGCGTCGATCACATCTTCCAGCCCATATCACATAATTAAAGCAATTAAATTGTAGCCTATCGACTATTTAATTGGTGAGAATGATTTTATGATTGGCCACGTCAGTTGATAAATGATGATTAATATTCATCTAATGTGAAATGACACGATTTATGAAGGGGCACAATTCTTGCTAAGACCGACATCATGATCTTTGAAGATGTGATTTTATTAAAGGGACACATTCCTTATGAAGGCCGACTGAATACCTTTGAGAGACATGTCTCTCTAAGTAGGCCAACTTCTTCTCTTGAAAAGTCGCTTCTTCTCCCTTCATCAAATATAAATATGAGTGGGGGATCACTCATTTGGAGATCAAGCAATAATTCATTTGTATTCCTAAAGAATTTCATTCTGTAGCAACAAATCCTTAGTTTGAGTTTGTAGCAGTAGATCAAGTTCATTCATAATAGTTCACATTCTTGAGGAGAAGAAGTTAGCGCCCAACAAGAGGAGAAGTTTGCACTTAGCAACAGACCTTCATCTATAGCAGCAGATCAACTATAAGGAGAAACATATTCATTTGTATCTTTGCATCTAGGAGAGGTGTTATTCATTGTATTACATAGGCATTATGTTATGCCTGAGTTGTAAGCAGTTTGCTGCTCTTATTCAAATCAATATATAAGAGATATATTTGTTGGGTTTTTCTCCCTCAAGTTGGAGGGTTTTCCCAGGGTATTGGTTGTGTCTTTGTGTTGTTTATTGAATTAATTTTTTGTGCATCACATCTGATCATAAAACTAACATGGTATCAAAGCGGGTTTGAAGAAGATCTTGATCAAATTTAGTATTGTAGTGATACTCTTTATTCTCTTTCTCATCTTTGATCACATTTATCCCTTCATTACGATGGTGAACAAACTCAAGATCGAGGAAAAACTTGAGGGAGCAAAAAATTTCACATCTTGGAGATTCAGAATTATGCTCACCTTGGAAGAAAGTGAGTTGGCAGAGTTCGTGGAGAGTACAATACCGATCCTACATATGAGGAAGAAAAGATTCAATGAAAGAATAAAGATATCAAGGCAAAGAAGATGTTAGTTGATTCCGTAAAGGACCATTTTGTTCCAATCATCTCTAAGTTGAAGACAACAAGAGAGATGCTGAAGACTTTGGTGGAGATGTATGAGATCAACACAAGTCATACTCTAGCCTTGAAGCAACAACTTCATAAGATGGCGGAAGGAGAATTTGTCATCACCTACTTCATGAAGATTTCTAAGTTGAGAGATCAGCTCTCTACCATTGGTCATACTGTTGATGACAAGGATTTGACCATGTTGGATCTTAATGGTCTTCCTTCATCTAGGGAGTCTTACATTCAAGGTATAAGTGCCAGATCAAAACTCCCTAAGTTTGATCGTTTGAGGGAAGACTGTATTCATGAGGAGTCGAGGTTGGTTGCAAGAGGTATTGGTCAAAGCTCTACAAATGAAGACATTCATGTAATTTCCACTCATTCCTTGAAGAAGAAAGGGAAAGAAGGAAAGAAATGATATTTCAAGCAGAATAGGGATAAAGGTTCTTATGGTGCTCCCGTATTCAAGAAGAAGGGGGACCTCTCTCGTGTTTAATGTTTTAGATGTGACAAGTTTGGTCACTATGCTAAGGATTTCCCAACCTGGCCTAATCAACATGCTTCATTTGCGGATGTGGATAATATCTCTCCTCAAAACGATTCTAGGGAATTTCTATTCTAAGTCATGGGCCTATGTTCAAGCCATGATGGTTATGGACTAATCTGACTGCAAGAGAAACGTATCTTACTGTGTCCACCCATCAAAAAATTTAAGAGATAAGTATTCTTTATTTTGATTGTAATTACCCTTCTAGGCTAAAATGCAGTCTGTTGAGTTGTGCAAATCTGACAAAATTTACTTGGATTGTGTGTAACCAGTAAACAGTGATCACTCGGATAAGATTCTTTAGAATTAATAATTATTCATTGCAAGTTGTTTCATGCTAATTTCTGAGTGTGACTCTGAAATAAAAGGAGAACTAAAATTACGATTATGATTGATTTTCTATATGCATGATCTATGATTATGTGTAGATTGTATTTTGTTATGCTGAGATTAGCTCTTCCGAGAAAATGGAAGAAAGACATGTCAAAATCAACAAAGATGCATGATGAATTAATTATCTGGGGTTACTCAGGAGATCCTGATTTCAATGAGATAAGTATTGCATGGTTGAATAATGTTCATGAATTGTTATGTAGTTATTAATTCATGCTATAGAATTGAGATAGTCAATCATGTATGCTTCTAGCAATGGTACTTCTATTCGAGATAGTTGAGTTCCATGAACTATTAGTAATCCCTTTTTAATGCTTTCAGGACAGATGCATCCTATAGGTTGAAGAATGGAGACACTGCTTGTAACCATGAGTCTGAGTGAATGACTGGAGGAATCTCTTTGAAGAGGAATAATTAATCTTCAGAGGGAGTTCTATGACTCGCTGAGAATAAGTAAGGGTTGCAGTGTTGCAAGGCCAAGTGCTAAATCCTTGAAGTACCTCTTCAACAGTTGAGATCAGAATTTCTCAATTCAACCAACCTGGATTTAACATTGTTAGCTCCACAAACCTATTTAGAATAAAGTGATCTAGGATGAGATTGAAGAGGATAGACCTGAATCTCTACAGGGGTGTGTGTTGGTAACCATTTCTCTAAGGCAAGCGTTGCAGGAAAATCTTGGACGATGAGGTCAAGAGGTTGATGCAAGTGCTTGAAGATTCAGAGGGAGCCTACTGAACCTAAAGAAGATGGTTGTGTTGCTGATTGGAAGAGTACCTCTCGATGTTTTTTCAAGTTGAGGTCTATGATGATATCCTAGTGTAGCAAGAAACAATATTTTGTAGAACTGAGTACAACAAAGGTCAAGTACATTACAACTTGTATGGCAACTCAAGAAGTAGTGTTGATGTTTATGGCAGCGTCAATCACATCTTCCAACCCAGATCACGTAAGTAAAGAAATTAAATTGTAGCCTATTGGTTATTTAATTGGTGAGAACGATTTTATGATTGGCCACATCAATTGATAAATGATTATTAATATTCATTTAATGTGAAATGACACAATTTATGAAGGGGCGTGATTCTTGCTAAGGTCGACATCATGATCTTTGTGGATGTGGTTTTATTAAAGGGATGCATTCCTTATGAAGGTCGATTGAATACCTTTGAGAGACATGTCTCTCTAAGTAGGCTGACTTCTTCTCTTGAAAAGTCGCTTCTTCTCCCTTCATCAGATATAAATATGAGTGGGGGATCACTCATTTGGAGACCAATAAATAATTCATTCGTATTCCTGAAGAAGTTCATTTTGTAGCAACAGATCCTCACTTTGAGTTTGCAGTAGCAGATCAAATTGATTTATAATAGTTCGCATTCTTGAGGAGAAGAAGTTAGCGCTTAGCAAGAGAAGTTCACACTTAGCAGCAGACCTTCATCCATAGCAACAAATCGACTATAAGGAGAAATATATTCATTTGTATCTTTGCATCTAGGAGAGGTGTTATTCATTGTATTACATAGGCATTGTGTTATGCCTAAGTTGTAAGCGGATTGTTGCTCTTATTCAAATCAATATATAAGAGATATATTTGTTGGGTTTTTCTCCCTCAGGTTGGAGGGTTTTCCTAGGGTATTGGTTGTGTCTTTGTGTTTTTTATTAAATTAAATTTATGTGCATCACATCTGATCATAAATCTAACAGACCCAAGCGATGCTTTCATTTTTGATCCGCTATAAAAAAAACTAGTGTGGCGAAAGTCATTAACCAACTAGTTGTGATTGTTTTATACCAACGAATGTCTCCCCTAGTATTCGTATGATACATTAAAACCCTTAGATGTTTCTAAGGGTTGGGAGGCCTCTTAATTGATTGAATTTTCACATGTATAGCACCAGTTTATCCCAAAAAGTTTGAATTAAAAACCACTTGTTGTAGTAACCCAAAACTTTCATGCTTGTTGGTGTAGGAACGGTCATTCTGAAGCCGCCCTACATTTTACTATTCATTGTAGAAACAAAAACTCCTTCGGATCTTTGAATTTTTGGGGTTTGAGATTTGGTGTACCCAAGAAGTGTGTGTCGTGTAAGGGGGAGCCAGTGTCACCAAATCTCTAGTTGTTCGCTTTGTCTTAGTGTTTGGAGAAATCCAAGTAGGGCCTCATCAAGTAGTATCTTTTGAACCTACATGGTAAATGCTTGTGAGTCAATTTAATACTTTTATTGGTTCCAAAACATTGCAAACAAACATTCACAATCTTCCTCAAAATTTCAAACCCTTTGGTCTAAGGATGGATACTCTTTGAAAAAAGCCTTGATATTAATGCTTGTCCTAAGGATTTATTCTTAAACTTCTAAATATATTGGTTTACATCTCAATCCATACTTCCCAAAGTTAACTTAGGCAACTATGGCTTCAATTTCATCCTTTTCACAAAATGGACCTTGTGAAATTTATGATGTTTTTGATATAGACATTTAGTTTGAACTTAAGCAAGACAAAGTGTTTGTGGTAAAAAGAAACTCATTTAAGCAAGATAAATTGAAAAATTGAAGCCCACATGACCATTTGACATCTGATCACTCTGATTCAACAACCAAACCTTATACCAGCTATCAGACAACCAAAATTTGAGCTAATTGAAGGATAACAAACTAACATAATCAGTATTTTGAGAAGCTTCACATTTGAGACAAGGAAATTATTGCAAAACATTGAGTCTAAGTTCCATTTTACTAAAATCATTGAGTTCCATCTTGTCAAAATCATTTGAGTTCTATTTTACCAAAATCATTGAGTCCTTAGGGTTTGATCACTTTAGAGGTATATCATCTTTCTCACTACCTTGGTCTTGTAAAACAAAAGGTTCACTTTAGGTCAAAATTGGGTCAAACATTTCATTCACCCCTTATCATCTTTCATCCTTAACTTCACCAAAATTTGCAAATTTTTTAAACACACCAACACTTGGGACTTAGACACCTATCAAATCAATAAACCATAACTTAGCTCCTTTGCATGTGAAATGAATCCTTTTTCATGCATTTAGTTGAGTTAGTTATCACATTTGTGGACTATTTTATCTTGAAATTCACGAGTCTACCTTCAAGATTTCCAAACCTCTTTGTCAAAACTGTTGTCCCAAAATTTTGCAAAGATCACTATCCACATCACTCACCCATTTCATCTCTCATTTTCATCATTTCTCCAAAATGACTTAAAGCATCCCTTTCACCTAAATTTGAGTCAATTAGAGAGTTTAAATATTACAAATCTCAACATAACTCTCCCATAGGTGACCCATAATTTATGGTAACAACAAGATCACAACACAAGAGAATTATGGAAGAAACCAAAGTTACACCCACCACAAGTGATCCTAATCCCCCAAAATTTGATCCAAGAAGCCATTATACCCTCTCACAACAACCACCACAAAATCCATTGGAACCATATGAGGTAGAAGATGTCACCAACAATCCACTTGATCTTATTAAGGAAGAACTCCTCAAGTACAAACAAACTCATCAACCCTTAGAAATTATGGCTCCAACTATTCTCGCACAAAACTTGACACAAGGATTAACCCAATATACAAATCAATTAACTCCATCCCTTGTGCCAAGTCAATCCTTAATATCTAGCCTTGGAAATAGGCTAGGAACCAACCTTGGTCTCACTTCATGTCTAAGAACAAATACAACTTTGGGTATTCACAACATGAACATTCCCTTAAACACCACCATTCTATAAAATCTTCTACATCCACATAAACCACTTACACTCCATGAAGCCACACCGACCTCAAAATTTTGAGTGCAACCATCTCATACATCACCACAAATACCCCAAGTGTGCCTAACATTACACAAGGTAATGTGAACCAAGTGCCTCAAATAGGACAACAAGGGCAAGTTAACACCCTCACACAAATTTAGCCCTTGACAAGTGGTTCCAACAAACCCATTGACAAATCGAAACAAGTGGTTACCCAAACTACTCAAGTCAATCCACCATCCACATCAAACCCATCCATCATCAACCCAAATAAAAACAACCCCTTGGTCACAAACCCCATCAACCAAGGTAATACCTTGGCCACATCCCAGACACAAGGAAATCCCCAAAACATTGGTCAAGAGAACCCTTTCAATCAATGTAATCTAGGTCCTAATGTGCCATTGACATCGCAATACCAAATGGCACCATCGTCATCTTTTCCCTTGGTCCCTCACATCATTCAAAATCAAATGGGACCTCAAACTTACTTTCCTCCATCCTAATCCACCATTTTACAAGGAATGTTAAACTAAGGCATCCACCAACCTCTCATCATCAACCCACAACCCACTCAAACCATAAACACCCAAAGCCCATCACAAATGTCCCAAAAATAAAATTATCCTACATTGCAAGCACATGCCCCAGCTTTATAGAAAGCACAATAGGCTTATCAACAAGTCATCCAACAGCAACAAGAAGAAGCAACCCTAGCAGCACAACAAAAACAACAAGTAGCCTTAGTAGCCCAACAACAACAATAAACACAACAAACAACCTTAGTAGCCCAACAACAACAAGTAACCTTAGCAGCACAACAACTTCAATAACAACAAGCTCACACTCTAGCTTTTCAACAAGCATTGCAACAACACGCCCAAGTTCAAGCAAAACAACAACAACAAGCACACCAAGCAATATTAATTGCACAACAACAACAACAAGCGCAACAAGCAACCCTTGTGTCACAACAACAACAACAAGCCCAACAACAAGCCTTACTAACTCAACAATATGCCCAACAAACACTTACACAACAACAACAGGGTTTGTACTATAACCCTCAACAGAACATCGTCAAAAAAACACATTAGGAACATATACTTCTTTACCACCCTCACCTTCACAATATCAAACACCACCATACACACCATACAACACCCCATCATATCAAAATACTACGTATAATTCATCCACCATCCCACCATGTCCAACATATGTTCCTCCACCAAATCCCCAAGACGACCTAGCATCACAACTTCAGACGTTATCACAAGAAATGCAGGATCTCCGGATGGGCAGGACAAAGAAGCCCCATACACAACAAAACCTATGTCCTTATCCATTCGATCGCAACATCGCAATGGTACCATTCCCTCCCAGCTTTTAGGCCCCCAATTTTGATAAATACAAAGGGAGAGGAAATCTTGTGAACCACATCAAAGAGTTTAATTGCATGTGTATGGAGACCGCCTACAATGAATCCTATTTGATGTGACTCTTTCCATGAAGCTTGACAGGCCAACCATCGATTGGTTTTCTCAGTTGCCTCCAAGTATCAAAACCTTCCATTAAATCATAGATAAATTCATAGATCACTTCTCGTTTAATCTTGACATGGACGTGATCCTAGAAGAGTTATACAAACTCAAGAAAAACAAAGGAGAATCCTTCGATAATTTCCTACAAAGGTGGAGGCAAAGAACTAGTAAAAGCAAGTGGCCCATTCCCGACGAATAGAAAGTTGGGATTATCATCGAAAATCTTGATCCAGATCTATCCTTCCACTTGAAAATTAAATGCATTACCACTTACGATGAGCTTGTCCCTAGGGCCCTCAACATAGAGATAGCTCTAATCTCACAAGAAAACACACAAACATATAAAGACAACCACCCATCCACTAGTTCTAGTGACAAACCCCACTTTTGGGCCAACAACAAGAACATTACTAGTGATGGTGTTGTTGATGCAAAGGTGGTCTTAATTTCTCCTAGGCAAGCAAACACCCAAACATGAACACACAACAACCATACATGCCACCATCAAGCAATCAAGGAAGCTAATAAATCTGAGCCTCAGCATGGACCTTGAGAACAAATGATGCTCCTACAGAGGACAAAAGCTGGTTACCATGGGAGACATGGAGAGTGTATTGAGATTGATCTGATTAAACCCTTATCCGCACTCCAGTTTTCTAAGACTATCCATACAATTCCAGGCCTTGGCTATAATCATTTTGCAGATTTCACCCAATTACAAAGGTCCTAACAAGATTGTTGAACTCTGGAAAAAGCATCTAATAGAAGATATTGAGCGAAAGAGGACTTGTGCGTATACGATAAAATCGGAATGAAAGATTTGAAAGTTACTGGAAAAGACCCTATACGATCACAAAACTAAAAGAAAAAATCGGAGGAAGGAAGGCACATCTAACCTCAAATGCAGATGAAATACGCTTACCGCAATACCACGATGGGACATATTTATCACAACGATGAATCAAATGTGCATCAAGATACTGTTTTAAAACAAAGTCCAAACCCATTAACAATGTTTAGCAATATTTGAAATCAAGTGGATATTAGATTGTGATATCTCTCCCACATATGAATCAATGATTGGGCATGTTGAAGAAGTTCCAAACGAGCAAGAAATATCCCTTATTGCACCCATACCCACAAAATGTTGTGAAGAGTCTTTCATCGATGATATATTATCCACCCAAGGATCATGTCAAGAAGAAGCTCTTGAGGATAACAAAAGTTACTTTGAATCAAGTCAAGATCAAGAACCCTTATCCCTAGATTTTCACCAAGAAATGAGGGACATCTTCCAAACCATTTTAAACTCCAAATATGTCCTCGATATCAACCCTGAGATGTTTCTTTCTGATGGACATATAAACGTTCTTCATCCAAAATAAGAGTCTCCCACTCTTGATATTCCTACACAAGAGAAAACAATGGTCAAGATTCTCGAGTCTTACAAGGATTATGCATCATCAACATCTTTTGAAGCAATATTAACATATAACAATGTCATAGAATCAGAGCAAATAGTTCATACTCTTGAACAAGATTGTGCATCATCAATATCTTTTGAATCAACACCAACATTCTTTGAAGCAGTATCAACAAATAACGATGTCATAGAACTATCAACAAATAACGATGTCATAGAACTAGAGAAAATAGTTCATATTCTTGAACAATAGGAACCCATAACAATATCATGTGTTCATGACAAGTCATATTCAGTGGCTATGGATCAAAGGATACATTATCAGGGCAAGGAATTATGTATTGTCAATACCTTCACAACATCGGGGGCAACCTTGTCTACAAAAAAATATCAACATATGGGGCATGAAGAATCCTTATGATGAAAATACTGTCAACGTTACACCTAACTGTTCATGAATTGACATTCACCCATCGTCTCATACACAAATTGAGACCAACACAAAAAGAAGAATTCCTATAAAATTAAGGCAAAGATCATCAAAGAAAATGTAGTAAAGAAAAAAGGACACATCAAGTACAAATGGATACCAAAGAAAAATAAAGAAAATCATCTCTCCAAAACTCCATTAGTTAAAGAAACTATGGGGAAAAATAAAAAATGGAAATATATCCATCAAAATCGTCCCCAAATACAAAAGCAGGCTTCTCAAGAAAGGAACAAAGTATATCAAATGGTTGGTCCACAATTCCACAAAAACCTCTGTTCTCACCCATCATTGCTCATCTTCCCAAGTTTAGAGAGTCAAAATTTCCAAACTATCGACCAATCCATCTCATATTCCTTCATACATGTTACCATCCACTCCATTCATGATATCCAATTCTCGCATTGACCATGTGTTGGAAGCTACCCTTCATCATAAAATTTTTGAAGGTACCATATCACAATGTGCACACATAGACAAGGTTAACTCCAGTATCCACAATGTAGACCAAAGTTCTTCAAAATTGCATTCAAGTGCTCATATATTAGCAAAGCAACTTATTCAAGCAAGATATCGCTGGCACGTTATGATAGTGACCTCTACACCAGTTCCACCAGGTGTTTCAACACGAGGGTAAAATTTAAAAAAAATCAAAAAAATCAAAAAATAAAGAAAATAGTAAAAATAAAAATCATCCTCCAGTGAAAACCACTATAGTGGCGCTTTGGGCATGTACTATGATGAAAACCTAAAAAATAGGCATCACGAGTAGAATCGAGCGTTTATATGATCCTTCTTAGGCATAAGTGTCTCATGCTTGTCATGATAAATCCAGTGTTCCCTCCATCCATCCAATCTAGATTCATTCATATATTCCACTATTATCTTGATCTTGAAAAAGATTCGACATATAATTTAACTCTACTCATGGAAAACTCTTGACATGATCTTTACTATTTTATCTCATGAAGTCCCATAGCCCATATCTAGCATGATAAAACTTTGTTGAACTCTTCGCATATACATTACCTATCTTGGTTTTTCCATTGCACTATGAATAATTGCTAGACATTGGGGGCAAGTTCATGCCCTCTTGTTTCCAAATAAATCTTGATCCATGTCTTATATCTCACATTATGACATCGACATCGTGATCTAGGTATCGTTTACCTCAAAATCTTATCAAAAATCCCAAAAATAGTCATTAAACATTCATTCAAAAATCCAAAAACATTCATAATAAACATTCATAATCTTGTATAGCTAAAATCCAAAAACATTCATACAAAATTGTATAATCAAAATCCAAAACATCCAAAACACATCAAAATCCCTAAAAAGGTCAAAACATTGAAAATCCAAAAATAATACCATGTCAAACTACGAGTTGCTGAGCTTGAACGTAGACAAGGCCATCATTGATGTGCCCCCGAGACACCCTAGGTCAATCCTTTAGGATTCTGTCATAATAAACTGACAATCCATCAACTATTCACTCCTCATTGCTAATAAGTCGAGTCAGTCAAACTACAAGGCTTCTACGTGTATAACGTAGGCAATGCTAATCTTTGATCAACCCCCGAGGCCCCTAGGATAGTCTTTTAGGTTAGGTTCTTGGCTAAAATTCATAAAATCCCTAAACATTTGCAAAAACTTAGAAAACCCCTAAACATTCGGAAAACTCATAAAATCCAAAACATTTAAAAACTCAAAAAACCCAAAACATTCAAAAACTTGAAAAAACCCTAAAAAACCTCAAATAATCAAAAACTAAAACATTCACATACCCAAAAGGATCAAAAATAACCTCAAAACATTGTAAAATATCAAAAACATTGAAATATTTCAGAAAAATCCAAAACCATCCATCTCATTTCGCTTTCACCCACAATAAACCTCCACCCATAATAAAATTGATCGTCATCTTCAACCTTTGGCAAAACAAATAGAAATCAAGTATCACAAGTCATAAAGTGAGAACCTAAGTGTCAAAATCTAAAGTCTAAATCATAGGTAAAGGAGTCAATAGAGTTTGTATCAACGACTTATCACAAAACTTATCCAAATCAAAACACCTGATCAACATGTCCTAGGAAGTATCCTTCCTACGATAGACATCAGTATCAGAAATCACCTTAGCTATATTTAAATTGGAAAGAGATATAGATAACACTAACTGTTTGTCTTTGATCTTTTCTTATGATTTATCTTAATGACCCATTCCGAGGACCTCTCAATGTCAAAATTATTTAGAGAGAAAGGAATGGGGCATCAATCATTATCTTTCATTTGTTATGCTTGTGGATATTCTTGTAAAATAATCTTGACGCATACTTGCTTAGTTGTGTGTAGGGAGGTTGTTTGGAGTAGCTTGTTAACTATTGCATATGCTTTGGTCCAATATATTATGAACTACTAAACTACATTTCGATGAGGTTTTTGTATGTCAAGGTGTGAACAAGAACTATCCTATTTGTTTGTAGAGTCAAAGTCCATTACACTAGAGACAATGCCATCCTGGTTATTAATACCTTGATGCATCGTGTCTATGTGTTATATCAAAAATGAAGAATGACAAAAAATCCCAATCCCAAGATATGAACAAATCATCATCATCATCATCTCTCATCACCATCTCTAATAAAGTCTCGGTGGATCATGAGCTTGTTGGAATTATTGAATCAATCTTCAAAATCAATGTTCAATCATTCATTTTATTCTTCTATCTTCTTTCCATGCTAACCTGGTATCATGATAGTCAACAAAAACATCATCAATGCATCCATCATGCATCCATAAATCATTAACATGCATACATCTTGCATCATCACAACATATCATAATACGAAAAAACATAATCCATTGTATCATTATCATTTAAGTTGTAATGAGTAATATAGATTTTGTTATTCTAAGCATCTTAAATAATTGCATTTCCATAGCATAAACATACGTTGCATTATCATAGCATAAGTACGAACACCTACATAAGAATACATATCATGAACATTCATAACATCCATATGCATACATTATCATCTCATAAATTTCATAGAAAAGTACACAAAAAGAAATGCATCCATATCAATTACATAAGCATCTCATATCATAGCATCCATCCCATAACATGTCATAGAAAGATACTGAAAAAGAATATAACACATCCATTGCATCTCATATATCTCACATCATGGATCATCATCACATATTACATATTGCATAAATAAAAGAGGTACATGGACATCAACATTACATCCATACATAAACATATCATATACATCACATCACATCATATCATATGCATCCATACATTCATAAGAGCTTGAAATAAAAAGCACATCACATATTGAATCTAAACCATCTCATATATATACATATATATAATATATATACATATATATAATATATATGTATATAGATATAGATATACATATATATAATATATATGTATATATATATACATATACATATACATA
>CM021105.1:531112292-531357633 GCA_007115665.2 Sequoiadendron giganteum
AAGAATATGAACCCTTGATTCTTTCCTTGATCTATGTGATCATTGATTGATGAGAATCCATGATCCATGTTTCAACTCTCCTCCATTTTTGACCATTGATTAACTTTTTTAATCTTAACCCTTCATTTCTCATTTGCTCTCTTATAAATAGAGCACTATTTGGAGAAAAATGGATCCATCTTTTTAATATAAAACTTATGCTACTGAAAATCACTCCCATCTACATCCATATTTCATGTTCTTAAGCATTTTAGTTTAATATCTTGATCATATTAGCTTAGAGCATCCATTAATGGCTTCCATGGTAACTTAGTTGCATTCATTTAGCATATTTTGAAACTAGGGTTTCAATATTTTGAATCTTGCATACATTTAGAATAGATTTGCACACATTTACATCAATCATCTTAGCTTTTTATCATACTAATCTAGCTTTAATCACGTTTTATAACACATCTCACATCGGTTTCATATGTTTTATTCAATAAAACTGATTGAAACAAGCTCATTATCCAAGGGATTGGGAAAGGGTCGCCATTCCATTAGCTCTCTTATTATAAAAAAAGTTCCATCAAAGTAATAATTGATTCTACTTTTTTGAGTGGAGGACATGTCCATGACCACCTAATGCTCAAAATATTCCTACTCATCATCTTAGATTTCTTACGGAACAAAAATGTGTTGCAAGTTGGTGAATACTAATCGCATTCAAAAATTGTTCTACAAGGCTATGATCAAGGCTATATCAAAGGTTGATAAAAAAACTATAGACATAGGGGTGATTGGTGGAGTTTTTAAGAAGGTGCCTCTTAAAAATAACAATATGATGTGTGAGGATTTGAGATTTTTTATGATGGGGTTGATTTTTCGTAACTTGGAGAAGTTTAAAAATCTTCTAACAACAACGAGATATAATCCATGAGCTTATTGATAAATTTTTGTTAATCATTTTGCAACAAATGAGGGGCTATGAATCAGAATTATTTTATTTGCCCCATCTCATAGATAACATATGTGTAATCTATTTTTCTAATATCAAGAGAAGGGATTTGTCTCCTTGGAATAGACACACACATACACATATATACATATACATATACATATTTATGATATACATACATATATGTGTGTGTATACACATATATATGTATATGTATATATACATATATGCATATATATACATACATATATGTCACACACATACATTAGAGATCAATTATTGATAATGATATATATATATATATATCATTTATCAATAATTGATCTCTAATGTATGTGTGTGTGTATACATGTATATATATACACACATATATGTATATATATATATATATATATATATATATATATATATATCAGTTGTTGATATCAATTAATTAAATTGATTGAATTGTTAATTTAGGGTTTAGGGTTTATGTTAATCAATTTAAGGTTTCATGTTCATAATTTTTAACTTCAAAATAAAATTTATATACACATACAATTTTTTAAATATAAACATGATTTTTTAATTCAAAATAAAAATTTACAACATAATCTAGTTGTGAAGGAAAAGGTGAAACCTACCTCAACTTGATGGTTGGAGAAGCTTGGAAAGTGTGGGTCACATATGTGGAAGTAGTTTGGACAAGTTGCGAATGAAAAATCCATGCCAATCAAAGCTCTTGAAACATATTAGGCTAAAAGGATCAATTGAAAATGACTAAAATCCCATGAGGTTTTTGGAGAAACTCTTTCAACCAAAAATATATTTATCATAACTATTTCGACCAAAGCCACTAAGTTGGCCTAAAAGGTGACATAACTTTTACCCTAAAACCTTAATAAATTATTCTTCTTAGGTTGAAATTAAGAATATTAAAATCACATCAAGTACCATGACATAATAAAACAATATGATTAGCCATAATCACAACTATAACATTACAACAACCCAAAACATTGCTAGTAGAATTGACATTGTGAGAACTAATACCGGTCCATGTAAGAATATCATAATAGTTAAACATAGGAAGGGAGGTGTTGGAGAGGAGAAGCAAGTAAAAACAATAGAAACAAAAACCTTTAGGCTATTGCTACTCATACTAATGAGGATGATTGACAATGTATTTTCTTTCCATCTTAATATTATAGGAGGTTCAAACTACACTCAAGCAAACTCAAAACCCAAAAAGGATTGATAACTTAGTGGTAAAGTACATGTAGTGTTAACAAGGTCTTTAAGGCCCAAAATATGCAACCCTCACTCAATCACACTCCAGTAAAGCTATAACTTATAAAGAATTAGTAGCTCAATGTAAAACAACATCAACATTTATACTAACAAGGTCTTTAAGGCCCAAAATATGCAACCCTCACTCAATCACACTCTAGTAAAGCTATAACTTATAAAGAATTGGTAGCTCAATCTAAAACAACATCAACATTTATACTAAGATCTTTAGAACTCAAAATGTTCACTCCTTGCTTGATCTATTTTTTATAAAAAAAAACCAACTCATACACATCGATTCTCTATATGAATTCAATGTACATCAAAATCCTCCAATCTAATTTTTCCTCTATAATTTCATGAACCACTTGCCAAAAATCTATAGAACAAAACCAAAGTCAATTGAAATTAAGACTAAATAAGAATTAAATTTTTGAACCACAATTTAATATTCCTTTTAGCTCTACTTTCTCACATAAAAGAATGTCTATCGACGTAATAATACAATTGTTAAACATTATTCAGTTATACGCGTTCCCTAATTTGAATGGGAACAGTATCTCTTTATACGTCCCTGCACCCACGTCGCCGCATAGTTATGGGGAAAACCCTTTTAAATTTCGAAGGCACCTTCCTTGGTTCGTGCTTTTTACTCTTTCTTCTCTCTAATAATGAGCCGATGTCTAGATATTTGAGGTTCATATAATAATAGTAGACGACTTCTGACTTGGGAGGCAAGACAAAATAATAAAGTTTAAACAAAATTCAAATAACAAATTTCGTTGTCATGTTACGATTTCATGTTTTGCGTAACAAATTATTCGAAATTTGAGGAAATTTAAGCGTGGTATGTGTTCCTCGCTAAATTTAACTCATTTTCACATATTTTGTGTATAGAATGGTAGAAATTGAAAGATTCTGCACATTTTGGCATATTTCATGGAAAACATGGTGAAATTTTAAGAAAATTTCACATTTTCATGAATCCTGTTCGAAAATTGGAGAAAATTCTGACAAACAATACTAGAAGTTAGGACCTACTCGAAATTCTGCATTTGCTGTAATTTTTGTTGACTGTGCTAATTTGAGTCCATTTTACAGACTTGTTCCAAAAGCCTGCCAGATTTCTTGTGTTATGATCTCAAATTCCTGCGAAGGAAGAAGACTTTAGTGCTTCGGGGTAGTTATAACTTTTGCTTTAAGCGGCGACAAAATCCACGCTGTAATTATAAAATTCTCGGTCAAATTTGACACCGTTAGGCATATTATTTGGTAGAAAATGATAAGTTCAATGTTTTTCATCTTATATTTAGACTGTTTAGTACATTGTTCGGCATATTTTTAAAACATTCAAGCATCTTTTTAACCTTTATTTATGGTATTTCGTAGGGCAATTTTGTTCATCGTTTGACTTGACCGGGAAATTTGTTCATCGTTGCGTGTAGATCCGTGTGGCTGCATATTTTGCAAATAAATTTGTTATTTTCCTATTCATAGAAGAGAGAAGAGTAAAAGGCAAGGCAAAGATGAGTTCTTTCGGTGATTTCAATCAGAAAATAGATTATGTATTTAAGGTTGTTCTAATCGGGGATTCGGCAGTAGGGAAGTCGCAGCTACTTGCCAGATTTGCGAGAAACGAGTTCAACTTGGATTCGAAAGCCACCATTGGAGTGGAGTTTCAGACGAGGACGCTTGTCATCGATCACAAGACTGTCAAGGCACAGATATGGGATACTGCTGGTCAAGAGAGGTTTGTTTCAATTTGCATTGCATGTTTCGTTTTACATTGATTTTATGGCTTTTTCAAACATTTATGACATAAAACCCTAGGATATGGACTGGATCAAATTGCACGTGACAAGTACTATTTTGGATGTTATATACAATACGGCTAAACCTACTTATGTTATACCGCTCAGTTTTAACAAATGATCGTGTTCTGGGGGGTTTTTCCCACTCCATGAATGGTAAATTGCACCCTTTTTTAACCAGGGGCAAGCATACCTTCAGTTTCAATGTTGCAACTTTTCGTTAGAATTCACTCAGGACTTGCACCTGGCCTCCTCGTCTGCTGAGACACACTGCATCCACTGTTGGATGTGGTATATACTTAAAAAAATCATCAACTCTTGTGGGGATTTGAACCTGGGGCTCTGCTACAGTGGCTCCATTGATTTACCACTTGAGCTCGTTCCAATTGATAAGATTCCAGCTCATTGTGGCATGCCTTGGATATGATTAGTAATCTTCTAAGAGTATGGAAATTTTATTAAATACAGTGCTAATTGTATAGAGAATTCTTTAATTGGCAATTGTACCTATGTTGACAGGCTTCTTCTGTAAAAATACCACAGAGGAATAAAAGAATACGCATGGTCATGGGGAAAAAACCAAAGAAAACACACATATTTAAGGAAACAAGAAGTTTGAAAAAACACGCCAATCAAATAGAAATAGAAAATTGTATTGTGGAAAAGAGTTCGAAATTTATTAATAAGGATAAAATAGGGAAAAATAAATTAGAAGCATATATAGAAGAAACTGACCAGCTGAGTGAAGCATATACCTTACATAGTGATGTAGATTCATCCCGTTATCTGTCTAGTAAACCTGCAGAGTTCCATACCTGCATCTTTGCTGTTATGTAATACAAAATCTAATTTTTACATTCCAAATCGTGTACATGATACCTTTTCTAAGTATATTGGAACTTCCTCATCCCGCTGGAATTTCTTTAGCTGCATAGCGGTGTGACCACTTTTCTTTTATCTGTGGACCCTTGCATTGACTTTTGTGGGTGTGATTCCATCCCACATGTCTTTTATGTGAACTAGTTTATTATACTTTTCTGTATTTTAATATAGAAAGTGCACTATTCATAATTAAAAAGGTCTAATAAGAATTTTGCCTGGTATTTTTGTTGGCGGGGACTGTAAAAACATTATAAAATCCTTATTTTTAATAGTTGAAGAGGTTAATTGCCCATAATAATGTTAAGATTCCAGCTCATAGCTGCATCCCAAATACACTGGTTTTACTAGGATTATGGAAACATGGTAACTTCAGTGCTAATAGTAGAAAGTCCTATAACTAGCAATTGTATCTTTTGTTGTTATGGTTTTGCCAATATGAATCATGGAATAAAGAGAAACTAAAGAAGGTACATTGTTTCTCTGTTTGTTTAATTTTCCATGATTTTCCTATTGACAGAACCATGGCAAAAAAAACTGCAATTGCTAATTATATAACTTGATACGATTAGAACTATATTTACCATGTTGCCACATATATTCTGGAGTAGGTTGGTGAATCAAAAGAAATTGCCATTGTATATAGTCTAATTACATGGGGATCAATGCATACCAATCCATACAGTTTATGAATGTCCTCTATAAATACGTTTCTTGGAAAAAACAGATAAAATAAGGATTGCTCTCTAGCTGCCTCCAGGGTGAAATCTCCCCGCGTAGCTGAGGTCTCTCGGTCTTCTGATGCTACCATGAAACTAGATGAACACTGGACTACGGTTTTGCATTGGAAAGGTAAAAATGCCAGCTCTAGTGAGCTGCAAGGTAAATGCCAAGATCTCTCGGCTGCTAAAGAGCAGCCAGTTGATGTTTCAAACCCTTTTGAGAAGGGGAAAGCAGTTCTTGAGTCCACAGGCGATATCCCCTCCAAATTGAGATTCTCTCAAACGCCACAACCAACATTGGTGCTCTCTTCGCAACCAGCATTGATGCCTTCTGAGCAGCCAATGATGATGTCTTCGTCATAGCCGAACATGCTGCTTCAGATTTCCTCGTTGCCCAAAAATTTGTTGTACCATACACACTCAAACTACAAAGTAATTACTTAGGTTTTTACCATTGAAGTAAATACAAGCATATGCTTAAAAATAGGATAGTAATTTTTTTTTTTTCATACATCATTTATTGCACATGATCAAATATGAATGTATAGTACAACTTTAGAAATTGAACTACATTAAATTTCAATTTGAAAAATAAGATATAACTTTACCATTACAATTCATACATGTAATACTTTCAAGTATACAAGTTTACATAATACAATAATGATACAAGGTCAAGTCTTCCATATCTGGAAAATGCTTCTATTTCACAAGCCTTGACATTGTTGTTTGCAAGAGGGAGAGCATCACCCGAGCGCTTTACCTCCAACCACAAACCAGCAGTCCCCCGCACACCTTCCTATTGGAAGTTGCCCTACCCTTCATGAAAAGTATAGACTAAGGAGTATGCCATCTGAGTTCTAGTGTTGTGTCCTACATATCCAATCAACCATACGACTTTAGATATCTCTTACCTAAGTATGACCAATCTGTCTGGATATACAATCTGGATCACGGTGAACTGACTAATGCAAGTAGAGACTTTTTCATTACTTTGGTCAAAGTTTTGAAACATATCAAACACTTCCTTAGGAAGTGAAGTCATAAGTTCACAAACCTCTAACTCAACTTGGAAACCATCTTGACTTAAGGTTTAACACATAACAGACTGTTTGACCTTTCATAAGGATACTTAAACATAACAACTCACTAAATCGGTAAACGACTAGGATGGATATGCTTTCTTGACTTTGAACACCCATATTACGTTCTCATAACAACTTGGGACTTGGCAACTGCCACTTGTTCAAGTACTTGCATTCAAACCTTGAGAGTAAACTACTCTCCTATTTTCATGCATATATGGTTTACAAAGATAACAAACAATGTCATCGACTCGAGACACTTTGTCTCACATTTAAGTTCTTGACTATTTGTCAAATAAGTAAAATATAATAATATTGAACAATAATAAAAGATCACTTCTTCTTTAAAAATAGTTCAGACTTTTCAATGTTTTTCCATTTGGTTCTATGCTCGAGAACACAATAACAATTCTGGTAAAATTACAAATAAAATACCAACTTATTTGGTATGAAAGAATACTATGTTTGAAGTGTTTGAAAATTCTTCAACAAATCAGTTTATAAAGCCTACTTTACTCAGTTAACTTAGCTGAGAAAGCATCTAGCTTATCTCTTAATTTTTGATCACATATCATAATTTATCCTTTACATAATCATATATAAATATCTATGTATATATACATATATATTCTTATATGTATTTCATTATGACCAAATATATATATATATATCACAAACTGGAATTATTCTTTTTTTGATAAAATGGAATAAATTTTTCAATTTAACACTGCAGAGAAATACTTTTCATCTCTGCTGTCCATCTCAGAGTGAAGAAAGATTAACTAAATCCTAGTTGCAACTGGAAAAATCAGATTAATCTCTCTCTATTTTAACTTATATTGTTTTTGTCAAAAATGAATAACTAATCTTCCTCTTTTTAAAACTGGAAACTATAGAATGAAATTATAAGTTTACACAGAAATAATAAGTAATAAAACATGCCTGAGTTACTCTCTGCTCTGCACTCTAGAAGTTCCAAAAATCACAATCACAGTGATTGGCACACTTTTTCCCCAAGAAACTCAACTTGCAATGTTGAAGAAAACACAGACTTTGTTTGCAAAATACCTTCAGAAAATACCAAAACTAACAGCAACAATGGTCTCTCTGCTCAAAACAGATTCTAATCTCTGTGTATGATTCGTATACAAGACTCAAACACACAACAATAAAGCTCAAAACATGTGAAACTCTGCCTGAACGATGCTACAAACAGCCACAACTCTCTGCAAAGATACTGACCAATTCTCCTCTCTGTTACTAATCTAAAACATAATACAAAGGATAATGCACAGTTCTCTCTTATCGCATCTCTATGTCACTGCCTTCTTTACAATAGTTCCCAAGGAAATCACTGTGCAAAATTAGAATGGTAGCAATGCAACACTCTCTGTCTGTCGCCTCCCTTCAAAAACTAAAACTCAGCAATGAATAGCCCTCCAATGTTATTTCCTGTCGCTGCTCTCTTAAAACTCCAAATGCATCCTGAATAATGTCTAAATGAAAACGAATAACCATCACCTGAAGGCATCGATTCCCCTTTTACGCCCTAATGATGCAGCCTTTAATCCTAACTGCCTCCTCTTAATAAATTTTAATTGTTTAATAATGAAGCCACTACCTTTTCTTAGCAGTGACACACTTAAACTCATATAAATGCATTCCTTTAATGCTTGGCACGCCAAATACATAATAAATTGCATTCAAAAAATAGTAACCTCAACGCCTTAGGTAAAGGATTGGTTAAGCAGATTTATATGCCACTTTTATACTACTCACAGTGGCAGATTTAAATGCATAATAGACTGTTATAAATGCCACTTAGTGGCTTGAATGCAATAAGAAAGGATGCGCCTTTTTAACGGCCATCACCTTGGCTTAAATGTCAAACATTTTGCCTTTATACATGCCTTCGATGGTGGCTTATATGCCTCTCGAAGCACTGACATTTAACAGTTCTAAATTACATTATTACATGCTTTTACAAGCTTGGCAAATCTGCCAATTAAATATAACTTTTATAATATATATATATTATTTAACACCTTTTAATGATAATCAATTTGACTTGATAAATAAGAAGATTAGCAAATCGACGAAACAATTGATTCATAAACATATGGCACTTTATTCTTCCTTATCGAAAATGAATAAACCAAGACTCGACTATACCCAACTTCGACAAAACACATTAATTGGCTCAACGACAGGATTAGGGTAGACTTACGTGAGTGTGTGCACCAACTCAAATGGCATAAACTTGTTATTTCCGAAGTTTATTTTCCTCTCCAGTGATATTCTCCCTCTCTCTGGAGGGTAAGCAATTGGTCTTGCATTTTCACTTAGAAATCCAATCAAATAGTTAGCCGTTATTAATCACACCATCATCATAATCTTGATTCAATAACAATAATAATCATCAAAATTAAAATGTATTGCATTGCATTTAATTTCATCATAATATTGAATAACATATAATCATCATCAGATATCGTTTAGCGCTTAGAATAAGGAGAATATGTTGGTGAAAAAAGGAGAATTTCCTCGCCTAATATTTAGTTGGGCTCATTCTCCCCAAAGTTCTTGCCAAATTGCTTCTCCATGCTTGAGGAGTCGAATAGTGATGATATGCTTGATTCTCACTCCTGAATTTTCTCTCATGGAATGTGTTGTACCCCAAAATTAAAATTTTCGCTACACTTAGGCATTTTGAAGAAATGAGTCCAAATATTGTTAATCTATCAAAAAGGTCAAAATTGGGATTTGCATGTCTTGCATGGGGGTCAAAAACTTGAAAATTTCAAAATCAAACAATCTGGGTCGGTTCAGAGCGACCAAATCAACAATACCCAGATTTCAATTTTTCATCCCTAAATTTTAGGAAAGTTTCTATTTTTAGCAGTTTTCTAAAAATAGAAACTTTTTTTGGGTTTTCCGAGTTTCTCAAGAAATGGATACTTGCAAAATTTTCAAAAAATAGAAAGTTTGGCTTTTAGGGTCAAGACTGATTTTGATTGGCTTAAAATATTTCCTCATCAGGCTGCTGTAGTCAGAATCACAAAAAGATCAGTTTTGCTCTAGTGGGTCTATTTTGCTTTTTCAGAAGCTTTTTTTTTGGAGATCCAAGGTCATCAATGGAGGTCAAACAGCTGCCAGGTGTCAGAATTAGACGTTCAAGCGTCAAACAGAAGCCATCAACAAGGAATGTGCATGAAAAACGAAGGAAGGAGAGAATAATTTGAAAAAGTTGAAAAATGCTAATTTTTGGCTAAGTCTGGAGACTTCAAGCACCCCAATCAAGAAGAGGCACCCAAACCTTCGTGCCTTAGAAAAATTTTCGTTTCCGGCAATCAAAGACAAGGAAGGCATGTCAAATGAGGCAAAGTCTGAAAACTACATAAAAATGGCTAAGTCTGCCAACCATGGGCGCTCCGGAAGAGAATAGGCGCCCAGTTTTTCAAGGTACCAGATGATGGAATTAGAGTCGGAGCTCCCAGGCAATATTGGTTAGATCTATCTCAGCTCCGCAAAGAGCCCGACAACGCAGTCATCTGATCATTCAGCTTCCGGCAAACTCAGATCAAACAGGGGCCATGATAAGAAGTGTTCAAACTCTGAGAGTGAAAAACGATGAAAATAATCTAACACTAGTGAACATGGGCGCCCTTGGAGAAGAAGGACGCCCAAGATTTTAAGAGGTTTAATGATAGAATTTGCTGAAGGCATCTCCAACACAACTTCGTCAGATTGGACCCAGCTTTCCAACGAATCCGTCAGCTCGTCCGTCAGAGTCAACAGTCGTCAGATGTCGCAACGCGAACAGAGGGGAAAAAGTGAGAGAAAAGATAGTTGGAAGCAACAGTGAAAACCCAAAATAAAAAACTAACTCTGGAAGCTATGGGTGCCATACTTCAAGAAGGGCGCCTAGGGTTTTGAGCCATCATAAATCAGTTTCCGGAGATAAACCATCCAGAGGACCCCTTCCAGAATCATCTCAGCTATCCAGCGAATCCATCAGCTAGTCAATCTGATCAACACAACTCCTAGAATCACGAATTCATCTGAAGGTCAGAAGGCAAGTATAAATTCGAATATCATGAAAATGGCTAACACTGGAGAAAATAGGCGCCCTTATCAAGGATAGGCACCTGACATTTCAGAGGGACAAATGAAGTTTTTAGCAGACGACGTCTCCAAAATCATGTCGTTAGATTCGATCAGGCTCCATGATGCAACGTTCAGCTCGTTCGCCAGATCAATCTGGAAGCTGGAAATTAGAGTCAAACTAGGGTTGAAAATTGAACAGAAGTTGAAAACGGTGAAAAGTTGGCTAAGTCTGGGAAAAAGGATGGCATACCTCAAAAAAGGCGCCCAACTTCTCATGCTTTAGTAGAATTTTTAGAAATTTTAAAAAAATTCAAAGAGAGAAAAAACGCCTTTGTTCAAAGCATGAGCTAAATAAGGGTTTTCAGAATTAGGGTTTGAGAAGCTGTTTCACAAAGCAAAAGGTTATTTAAGGACATCTCTAGGTATTATTTTTTCATTTGTTTGCAGGTGTCTTCAAGGAGAAACAGAGCAGCAACTTCAAATCCTTATTTTCAAAAGATTCAAGAACTTAAACTTGCTGGTTTTTCATAATATTTCAAATCAGCGCTCAAGTAGGCTTGCTTTTTCATGTTTTTCCTATCAGAACATCAAATCTTTGAAGAAGGAGGCCATTACTTTCAATTTTCAGCGAGTTGGTTTATACTAGTTTGATCTTCTGGATAATTTTTGAAGGATTTTCTCAAGGTTGCAGCAGTTGCTTTTTATTTTGCATGTCAGAGAAAACTTCAAAATTTACAACTTCCAATCTTCTGGGTCTATCTCAAATATTCTTCTGGATAAAACCCATATCACAACTTTTTCAGTGAAACTTCGAGGTTTTCAGAATGTAATCAACTGGGTTCATCCAGAATGTGCTCATGAACAATACCCAGATCCCAGCTTTTTTCGCTTTTTTCGGAGAAAATTAGGGTTTGTTGCTTTTTCAGTCTACACTCGGAATTTTCAAAAACGGAAGATCTGGGTTTGCTTGTAACGAAATTCTAAACAAAACCCATATCTCAGAAAAAATTCCAAAAAATTCATCCGTTTGATGAAGAAAATCAGCAAGTTATTTTTAGGGTTTGTGTTGAGCTTGTCAGAGCATAGTCAAGTTTACAGTCAATCTTCATGTTTTTCAGCATAGAGTACTCTCCCATCAAATTCAGAGCCAAACAAGTGTTGCATCATAATTATCTGAACGAATGATGTTGGGAAGTACTTTTCAGAGCCATCATGGAAATAAAACGTCATCATCTCAGTTGAAGAACGTGCAGAGGGAGTGGTATGAGCGAAAGGACAATTGTCAAAAAAAGTTGTGCAAAACTCTTCCGTGGGAGAATCAAGAGAAGTGTCAGAATGCACAAAGTTGCAGAGCCGCCAAGTTATCAATGAGTGAGTCACCTTTAGGGCAGTGATCATCTTTCAAGAATAGAACTCACAAAGAAGTTGAAGATTTCAAAGATTCTCTAAGTTTGATTGCAAAAAGGGAGAAGATCTTAGAAACGCAGAATATGGCTATAGATAGTATCAATGCTCCTGATGAAGAGACAGTTTCCAACTTTTTGGCAGATGTGTGAGAGATTTAATGCGGCAATCTTCTAGAAGCTTTCTCCAAGCTTTCTTTCCATTCTTATCTCACGCTTTTTTTCTATTCTTGTCTCAATTCTTATCCATTCTTTGAAGAAGAAGGAAAACAGTTGTAATGAGTTGGCATTTCCTATTTTACATGCTTTCTTAGGTTTTCATAGGTTGTTAGATGCTTATCTTGTTTTAGGTTTAGAAATAAAGCTTGCATGTTGGCAAGTCTTAGTTGTAAAAAGCAAGGAGATTTTAGGGTTCTCTACTCCTTTGCTTAGTTATAAATAAGGGCAGTGTTTGCTCATTTTAGTTTAACTGTGCTTGTGATAACAGAATCGCCGAGCTTATGCCTTCGTGTTTGTTATCGTCTAGTGTTGTTCACTTTGTGTAAAGAGCAAGTTTGCATGCCTCCTTAGCTGCAAATCCTTGTTTAGTGCATGTGTTATGTGTCAATTATAATCAGGTTGATCGCATGTTGCAAGCATGTTGCTACAACTTGCTGTCCCGAAATTGTAATCTTTGTTCCAGAAGTTTGAGTGAATAAAATCCTGAGCGTGCTTTGTTTGCCTCGATATAAATATCTTAGATTTCCGTTTATTGTTTTGTGTTAGAAGTATGAATAAATAAAACCTTGAAGCTTGCTTTGCTGCTCCTGAAATAAAACTCTCATATTTCCGTAATACTTTTATGATCTCTTTTCCAGCTTGCCTAAAATGTACGTTGAAGAAAAGTTTGTTTAAGTATCTTTGTCAGAAATCAAACTTGTCCATTTCTAAACTCTCTTGCTCTGCGTTTACTTGAGAGGGTAGAAACGTTTTAAGCGTAGGTTAAGTTGTAGCTGTCTAGTTTCATTAAAGGGAAAACCTCAGCCGCAACATCTAGTGTTCTATAACCTTGTGTTCTCGCAGCTGAACCAAAAAGATAGGTGTAATTAAGTCTAGATTACTTTCTTTATGCAACTCAGCAAAAGAGGGAGCTTCCCCTCCTAATTCGAAGAGCAGTTTACTGCACATAGCTATCCGTTTCCATAATGCATTCCAGAGGTGCGATTTGAAACGCCAACAGAATGTTCGAGGTCTTACAGACCTCACCGAGAAGTATTCCTTAAGGGATGCTTGTCAAAAGCAATCTGGTTTAGATGTCTTGTGTTTGCAAGAAGTTAAAATTTTTGGATTCATACTTTATGTAGCATCTCACATTAATTGGCTAGTTGGTATGGTTTTTTGCGCCAATCAGAATGTTGGTCATGGAGGGGTTGTCACCCTTCTCTCTCCACGGTGGCATTCTTGTGTTGTTGATCACAGTTCTGATCCGACTCATCGTCTAATTTGGATCCTCATGAATGTTGGTAATCATTAATGTTTATGCTTCCAATGATGTTGTTGAGAGATCTCGTTTGTGGTGGTGGATTGCGGACTCAATGTTAGCGACCACTTGGGTCTTGTGCAATGATTGCTAACTCAATATGGTGGAGATTGCCTATGAAAAAGATGGGACTTTTTCCTTTTCGCTAGATACCTAGTGAGCGAGAGGCGTGGGTTTACATGCGTAATAAATTGGGTCTTTATGATCCCAACTTGGGCTGCCGTCACACTCAGCCTATTTGGCATACATGAAACAATTTTTGGGCTAATTCTGATAGTCTTTAAATATCCTGATCATGCAATGATCTTTGTTCAATGTTTTTTTCTTTGGTAGTTGCTTTTCTCTCCCAGTGATGTTGCTAGATGTGATTCTCTGACCACTTGCCCATCAAGTTTCACATTGAGTGACAAGTGGGCCCGCCTCAACCCTACAAATCTCAATTCTTCTTAAATACTTCCTTGATGAGTTATCAGCCGACATTGGCTCATATTAGGAGGATCTGGAACCTTGATCCTACTCAACCAACTAGGTGGATTGTGTCGTGGAATAGAGCTATTCAACACACATCTTGTTTCCTTCACATCTATGGTCACCAATTGGCCATCTTTCAGAGGTGTGAATATGAGGCTACCACTTCAAATATCCACCCTACCATGGAAGAGCTCGTTGCCAACCCCTTCTCCCTTGTTTTGCAGGTCTAGGTGGTGGAGCTAAGGCATCAGAAGCAGATAGTAGATAACCATTATGCCAAAGGTGCTCAAATTAAAGCTAAACTCCACTGGCTTGATTTTTAAAGTTGGAGATGGGGTTTCCAAGGAATTTTTTTAGGCCCTTCATGCTTGGCATACTTCCCATGGCATCAAGCAAATTAAGGAAGGCCAACATGTACTTACAAAGTTGCTAGATATTCTCTAGGCCTTCGTTAGGCATTATGAGAAGGTTTTCACAGCTTCAGAATGTATTCCTGAACGAGAAGATGCCCTTCAGGCATGTGTTCAAGTTGTTCCTTGTTGGCTTTCTTCAACTCAAAGAGCCTTTGTGACCAGTTGCTCTCTCTTGACGACCTTAAGGAGGTTGTAAACACAATGGCCAATGAGAAAGCCCTTGGATGTGATGGGTTTCCATGTGAATTCTATAAAGCTCTCTGGGATTGTGTTGATGTGGATTTGTATATAGTTTATTTGGAAGCCTTTCATTCTAAATCTTTATGGAAACTCATTAACAAAGAAAATATTAAATTCATACCTAAAGCTGGCGATCTTGAGGATATTTGTAATTGGAGGCCCATCATGCTGCTTAATGTTTCTAACAAAGTCATTGTTAAGGCCTTGGATTTGAAAGTGCACCATCTTCTCTCCTAGATTATTCGTCCTGAACAAACGGGTTTCATCAAATCTTGTTATATCCTTGATAATATAATTGTTATCTGGGAAGGCATGGAATGGGCTCACCACTCTCAACAGAAAGCCCTTTTCTCAAAGATTGACTTTGCCAAGGCTTATGAATGGCCTTTTATTCTTGCCATGCTTCAAGCTTTGGGGTTTGGTCCCCATTTTATTCAATCTATCAACATGCTCTTTATCGATGCCTCTACTTGCATTACCATCAACAATCATCAATCCCATGCATTTGGGCTTTTACACTCCGTTCGTCAAGGTTGCCCTTTGGCTCCCTCTCTTTATGTTTTTGTTGCTGAAGGCTTTGGATATCTTCTAGCTTACTCTATCTCTTGTGGGCTAGTCAAGGGAGTTGCCTTGCTCGATTCATCAACTCAACTTGTCAATGACCATTTTGCAAATGATTTTTTTCTCATTCTCATTGAAGAGGAGGAGAATATCAAGGAGGCTCTCAAGTGTTTGGACACCTTCTGTTAAGCATTGGGCTCGGCCATCAAGTGGCATAAGACTCAATGTTATCGACAATCCATTTTGCCTATGCCTTCTTGGTTTCAAACTTTTGGCTAGAAGTGGATTGGACATGGCAAAATCTTCAAATTTCTAGGCATCCCCTTTATCTTTCAAACTTCTCTAGAGGCATTATGGCATGTTATTCTCACTAGAAGTGGAAAGAAACTTGCCTATTGGAGCACGAAACCCCTTTCCTTGGCAGGAAAATTTCAGGTTTTCTCTAAAATTCTAGCAACCACTCATGTGTATTATTCTTCTTGTTGGGCTCCTTCTAAAGCTTCTTATCTAAAGCTGGAGAAGCTTCTTTGGTATTTTCTCTGGGATTCTTTCGAAGATCATAAGGGATTTCATCATGTTTCTTCGGAATTTTGCCGCCTTCCTCTTGAATCTGGAGGGTTAGGGATATTATCCACTCTATGACAAAGATTGGCTCTATGCGTCAAATGGATTATTTGAGCCCTCACTGGAAATGAAGCCTGGAAGATTTTACTTTGACACTGCATCACCTTCGGCTATCTAGTTTTTAGCCTACTTGGAAGGGGATTGGTCTCCAAACCCTTCTCACCATGAGGGATGCAGTCCATATTGAAGGGACTTTTGTGGTCAAAAGTATTGGGCAAGCCTGGGAGGCTATTAAGCCTTGGATTCTCTGGAATGGGCTGGGTTTCAAAGAAGGCCTTTCTTTCAATCAACACAATCTCTAGTGGTCTCCTCTCTTCAAAGATGAAGGTCATCCTGTAGCTCGATTATCATGGGTGAAAGCTCTGAGATTTCACAAAAAAAGCATCCAATGCCCATGGGATTTATTCTCTAGAATTTCTATGAGTCTTGTGTCTTGGGATGAGGTTAAGGTCAAATACCGCCTTTCTTGTCAAGACTATGAGACTTTTATAGCTACCATAAGAGCTATTCCTGTTGATATGGTTCACAAAGTTGGCATTCGTTCTTCCAAACCATGGTGGAAAGATTGGAATTGGGGTCCAAACACTGCTTTCCATAACTACAAACTACAGCTTGGCTATCGTTGGCTTTCTCCGCATTTACCATAGTTCTCAATATAAATTAGAGATGGTATTTGCAATCGTCTTGCTCGGGCTGGCATCATAGATTTCTCAATATTTGGTTTATGATTTTGGAGCTAAATTGGTTCACATTGCCTAGTGTATTCTTTTCCAAGGCTTGCTTGTTGGGTCACGGCTAAATCACATGGGCATTTGAGACCCTCATTGCCCATTCTATGGACAGTTGGAGTCCTTTAAGCATTTCATTTGGTTTTGTCCTTGAGCTCAACAACTCTGGAATTGGATTCATGATTTCTTTCGGCCTTTTTGGCTAGAACCTTTCTCCTGGCATATGGTTCTTTTGGGTGATTGGCCTTGCATTCCCCATAAATTTAACTAGATCTGGCATGCTTTTAGGGTGGAGATTCTCTTTAGTATTTGGAAAGATAGAAATTTTGTTATTTTTGCTAATTGTGTAGTTCATCAGAATGTTTTGCTTTTTTCTAAAGCTACTATTTTCTCTAATGTGTTATTCCAAATTCAAGTGCAAGCCAACAAGGTGGCTCACCTTCAGGAGCTCCTTGAGCATTGTGACAATACCCCTTGTACTATGGCTAGAGTTCCTTCGATGTCCTCTTCTTAGGGCCGTTGGCCTTCCTGCAGGCATCAGAGAGGTAGGAGTCCCTTGGCTTGTGATACCCAAGTTGTCGTCCTCATGTCTCTCCCTTAGCTCTCCAAAGAGATCGAGGTCTCGAGAGCGCATCGTGGTCTATTCGGTGGCTCTCAACCTCTCCTCCCCCTCGAGGTCCCACTTCTAGGTGGCCTTCCGGGGCGCTTATGGATGGCCTTTTGGTGGTGCTTTTGGGTGATCAACTAAAGATAATTCTAAATAGTATGATTCCGGCAAGGTTCCTTAGCTATTTTTGGTGATTTCTCTCGCCAGTGAAGAAGATAAGGATAAAGCTGACGAGGGGTGGGATCCTTCTAACGTCACTTTGGACCCCGTTGATGTATGGGGTAAGCCAGGTGACAAAGACCTGTCGCCTCCACCTTCTACTACTGCTCTTGCCGCTTAGCAGCTTTTCTATTTATGCTTTGCTATGCTCTAGGCTTTGCCCTGTTTGGACTCTAGGGGTGTGATTTCATATCCACCCACCTTTTTTTTTGTGAATATGTATACTTTTACTATCTAACTCAATAGAAATATTGACATGTATTCATTAAAAAAAAAATGATAGGATAGGTAAAAGAACACATGCACATGTATAGAAAGTTAGAAACAAGAAAATTTGTAGATCTGCCCCTCCAAAGAAAATCCTGGGATGCGTGGGGCTGGATGCATCTTAATGGCATTTTCTTGGGGTCCTCTTCCATCTTCATCCACTTGGTGGTGAACAATGAAGCTAATGCATTTGCAGTCGCACTATGTGATAGACTCAAACTAGCCCTTTCTCAAAACTATCAATCCATAGTGATTGAAGGGAATTTAATGATCATTATAAGTGCAATGCAAAATGGAGCCACTCCCAAATGGATGGAAACTAAATAGCACTCTCAAGGAGGCTCAGGATATTCTTCCCAAATTCACAGAGATAAGTATCAAAATTGTTTCAGAGAGATCAACAGACCATCAGACTTACTTGGCAAATTGAGAGTGAGACAATCCTCTGTGTTAGCTGCAACAAGTTTCAATTTAGATGAATTGGAGGGGTTCCAGACCTCTTAAATCTATGATATGGCTTACAGAGCTAATAAACAAATTGTTAATATAGGAAGGAGACCGACCCTTACTCATGTGCTCTTAAACATTATACAACATGAGCCTATAAGATTAAATTGAAAAGTTTAGAAGGTGGTATGAGATTTGCCTCTATTCTGTTCTTATTTACACTCATTATGGATCATTTGTCTGATGGCTTTGTAAGTTGGTGGCTGTACTATGCCATAATTGAGGCACACTTTGAGTTAGTGATATGACCAAGAAATTGAAGGGCAATGTAATCGTTATTTCTTGCTGGAATTTTTATCCTTACAGCTATCTCTAACATATGGATCTTTGTTGGTGTATTTCTATATTTATGTTGCTTGTTGAGAGTGAAGCATTTGGCTAGAGTTTTAAAGTAGGGGATAACAAAATTGAGAGTGCTTTGCATTTCAGTGGAGGACGGCATTTGTGATACCACCTATGTGGGTGATGTATCAGACATACACATGAAGAGGACATTTTAGGTGTATGACCAGGCCACCATGTCTAAGATTAAATCCATTTTGGGCAAGAAAGTAATTGAGAACACAGGTGTAAGAACATGGACCTCCACTGAGGCAATTTTTTATTGGATCTATGACTGAGTTTCAAGGTCTGGGGAGTAGCCTTTATGGACAGACCTGCAATCAGAGTTAGCTGATGGTCCAGAGACAAAACAGGAGATTGCTAGATTGAGGGATATTCAGTTGGTGTGTGAGAGATTGAAGGCACTAAAGAGCCACCATGCTGAATTTATACAGCATCTTAACGATTTAAGGGTGAGCTAGCCTTATCAAGCTCATTGCCCATGCCATACTCAAACAACTCTGGACTGTGTAGGCTATACTGCCAAGGCACACTGTAGGAGCCAGGGGTGCATATTGAGGAGAAGGTTAGAACGTGAGTAAGTTGAGTTATGCAGGAGGATGATGGGACAAGCACATCCATGCAGCAGACAATTCCTGGAGGAGTACTGGATAAAAATAGAGGTGGGGGTGATGGTAAATTGAAGGCACCAGCCCTAACTAACTTCAAGCAATTCAATGGTGCCTAACAGGCCAGCAAGGAGGCATTCAGACATAGGCCCTACTTGGCCAGGGATGTTATTGTGTGACTGATAGAGTTATCTGCAACTGTTTTGTCTACTTGTCAATGTTTGCGTGATGTCCCCTTTATATTTTTTAGGGTTTTATACTTTTTTGTATTTTTTTAAAATGAGAAACAAACTGAAACAGTGAATTGAAAATTGAAAATAATGATGGAAAATACTTAATTAAACCCTCAAACACTTCATAAGCCAAATCTGAACCAAATTTTGATAACTCAATGGCTAGTACAAACACTATGTCACTTCAAATGCTCACAACAGATTCAAACATAAATATGGAAACCCTCAAAGTCTGATTATTACAAGCTAGAAATCACTCTAAAACAAAATCAGATTTGAAATTACAATTTTTAACTCACATACACCTTATTGGAGTGGTATGGTTGGCTGATCCAGCTAGGTTAAGGGCTGTATGGCTGTGGTAGGAGCTTACAATGACCAAGCAAACTATTTTTTATCCTCCTTGCTGCTGATATAATGCAGATCAGACCCTGGAAACACAAATCAGACCTTGAAAGTGTCAAATAAACATGTATGGACTGTCCTCACAGCTGGCGCTCCCCAAATCAGCAATAAATATCTCAAAAAATGGTTCACCACCCTTGGAAAATAATTTCTGATTTTTTGTGCAACTGGGCTACCTCCAAAAATAGTGTCAAAACCCTCCAATGATGTCAACCAAGATCCAGCCCTTTAGGATGCTCAAGAATTCTCCAAAAATCTAAAACTCAATATATAAAGTATAAACCCTCAAAAATATGCTTCGATGATGAAATGATGATTTTTGCTTGCCAAAAACGTCATAGCGACACTATAGCAAAATCTAAATCCACCACAAATCAGCACAATCGTGATTCCTGGATGGAATTATCGAAGATTGGAAACAAGGGTTTTCGTCCTCTCAAACCTCAAACACACCAAGGGTTTTCATCCTTGGATGCCATAGATTTAACAAATTGCTCAAGTCTGAATATTGGATGCAAAAGTTAACTTGAAAAATGATGATGAAATGAGAAAAAGTGCTCCTTTTATAGTTGCCTTTTTTGGGCCTTCTTTTATTTTATTTTTATTTTTCCTCAGTATAAAAAATGCTTTCTATATTTAAGTGTTTAAAAAAACACTTTCTTAATTTATTAAAATAAAATTATTTAAGTTGCCCCAAAAATAGAAGTGACCAGGTCCAGCTTAAAAAATATTATTAGTTACTTTAATCTGGAAAATGGGGCATGACAGCTTAATAGGAAGATACATGTTAGTTTGTTGATTTTTAAACCACCCCATTTGATAGTAAGGAGTTTAAAAGATTGGCAAGCTTTGCAGTATATACTGCAAAGAGTCTCTGCCTGTTTATATGGTTTCATAGTGGTTCTCCAGTTGGCCTAGAGGTAAATGGTATGGTCACTATAAGTTTATCTTGTTGAATAGCTGAAAAGCAAACAGTATGAAATGTTTCAATAATGGAAATCTGGAATAAAATGCCATTTTTGGATATTCATTTCTATCAATTTTTTTTTATTCGATTTAAGGATGAGGAACTTCTTGCAACCCAGAATTCATCAATAAATGGAACACATAACATAATCCTTGTCAGTTCAGCCTCCTTCATCATTGATGACATTCTGGCCCTCCATTAAGTTGATGATGAGGTCCCAAATATCACCAAAATTGACTTAATCTTCCTCGTTGATGTTTGTTGGGCACTTTTCAATTTCAATTGCTATTCTTAAAATTCTTCTTGTGGTGCAAATCATAGCAACTGCTCTTATTTATTTCTAACAAATATGGACTCTGAAATGGAGAGAATATTATGGAGAAATTTGGATTTATTTACAAGTCTATTTGATTTTTAAAATTGGTCAAATTGTAGTCAAATGGAAACAAGTAGAAGTGGATGGATGTGCCTTAGTAGAGTGTATCGCAGTCCACAAGATGGTTGTTTGGGACATTGCATAAGTGTATGTCTGATTGGCCTGGTTATCTTGTTGAGTAGCTGGAAGTGTAAAAGGTTCTGATTATGAAAATCTAGCACAAAGGCCTTGTCTTATTATTTTTGTCATATTTCTATCTTCTGAATTCAATTTAGGGTTGGGGAACCCATTGCAACCCTCCATTTTATCAATTAATAACTTTTTTAATACATAATCCTTGTCAGTTCAGCCTCCTTCATCATTGTTGACATTCTTATTGATGTACTTGTTCTTCATTAAGTTGATAATGAGATCCCAAATTTCTCTAAGCTAAAGTTTATCTTCCCTGTTGATGTTTGATGGGTGCTGTTCAATATCAATCACCATTGTAAAATATTTTCGTGTGCCACAAATTATAGCAAGTGCTCTTGTTTCTTTATGCAAAATATGGCGTTTGAAATGGGAAGAGAGTTATGGAGAAATTTGGATTTCCTTACAAGTCAATTTATTTTGAAAATTAGTTAAATCATAGCCAAATGGCAAAAAATAGAATCGGATAAATGTGCCATACCAGAGTGTTTCACAGGTAGCAGAATGGATGTTCAGGGACATTGCACAACTAGATGTCTGGCTGGCCTGTTTATTGTGTTGAATAGCTGAAAAACAAAGTGTAAAAGGTTCTACTATTGAAAACCTGGCACAAAGGCTTTCTCTCGACATTTATTTGTCTCAAATTTCTATCTTTTGAATTCAATTGGCTTGGGGGACCTGTTGTGACCCCCAGTTCATCAATTACAAAAAATCTTAGACATAATCCTTGACAGTTAAGTCTTCATCATTGTTGACATTCCAATTGATATTCTTGTTCTCCATTATGTTGATAATGAGGTTCCAAATGTAACTAAGCTTATCTTATTTTTCCTTTTTGATGTTTGAGGGGTGCTTTTCAATTTCAATTGCATTTCTATTAAATTCTTCTTGTTTTGCAAATCAAGCAAGTGCACTTGTCTTGTTATGACAAATATGGTGTTTGAAGAAGGAGTTTTAGCAAGAACTTCTGATTTGTTTACAGGTCTATTTGATGTCTTTAAAATTGATCAAACAGAACCAAATGGCAAAAGTAGAAGTGAATGGATGTGCATTATCAGAGAATTTTGCAGTCAGCAACATGGACGTTCAGGACTATTGCATGATCACATAATAGAAACCCATCCTAGTTTTTATGAGATCCTATTTGTCCTTCACTAACTGAAAAACTAGATGAAATCATTGTTATATCAAGCAGTAGAGAAATTTGAAAATTATAAAAAATTGAATAGCTTGGAGCCATTTCAAACAGTTAAATGAAACATACCAAATTTAGATTATCCTGTTATAATTGTGTAGAGGACTCTACTAGGGAATTTTGTTACTTTCAAAAGAAACCACATAATTTGGCTTTCTTTTAAAGTAGTTTTTAGTGTACATCAAGAAAAACATCTTTTAGTTTATTAGAATCTTTATTTTTAACCTTCTTTTATTTATTCGCATGTATCTTGCATCAACATGGTCACAAAACTATTTTTTGTTGTATTTCAAATGTTTTTTTTCTTCTTAGCCATGTTGGAGTTTGGTCAAATGATTCTATCCTGTTCTTGTAAAGCAAGGGTATAAATTTAGATTCCTCAGTCTAATTTCCATACAACTTCATAGATATGAAAATTTAACAACCATGCATGGAAGACCTGATATGAGGGTATTTGTCACTTTTGTGGCTGTTCTCTTTTCATTCATATTTCCTCTATCCTGTGGATATTGTTGCAGCTTGGTGATAGTTGAAACTAACAACCTTTTTGCTGTGATTGTTGGAGTGTTCTCCTACTGGTTAAGATGGGCTGTAAATTTGAACATCGTGGATGCATGTTACCATTGGTATATTTTCTCTGAGTATGCTAAAAACATATTGAACGTGCGCCTGATTTCAGGCATCCAACACATATGACACAGCTGGGGAAAGAAGAAAGTAAAACCCTTACCAGAATTTTAATATTAGAAAGTTCTGCCAATAGCCTTCATCCAAGTATAATCATGGTTTAACTTTAAACCAGGAAAGCTCTGCTGTTATTTATCGTAGTTAATCTATGGCCTCATGTGGTAGATAAATACTGAGAAAGTTGAAGAACCATATATATTTAGCATTTCAATTTATAGGAATTGTGGTAAATTTTTTGATTTTCTAATATAGAACTCACAAACTTTTTAACTTTCTCAGAACTCCAAAACATTTCCGAATTTCTTAAGGATTTTATATGTTCTAGGCAAAAAGTTAGCAAAAACCCTCAAGGAAGAAAATGTTGTTTTATAAAATTGAAGGGAATCTTCATTTTTCATTCGGTGACTATGTTTGGAAAAGAACTGAAATAATAACTGATTGGTGAATCTTAGCTGCTAAAATGTTCTCCTCCCCAAATCTGTTTTTAACTTCAAGTTTTTTGTAATCATGGAAAGCTATTGCTCATCAAATCATAGTTTCAGCTCCTGGATAATCAGCAGTAGGAAATGGCTTGACTGTACTTCTCTGCATTTACACACAATCTCGCTAGACAATTTTTTCAGTGTTACCAATGATTTACTTAAAATCAGGTACAGTTTGCCTGTGTTAAGCAGCCAAATTGAGACATCAGATTTAAAGGTAACTAGATACACATGAATAACTGACAGTGATTTAAATTAAAGCTGGAAACATATTATTTGTCCAAAGAACTAAACAATATTTAATTTTTGTGTTTCTAAGTAGACGCACATCTAAATTTCTAAAAAGCAAAGTACCAATTGTTAAGTGTTGTAGTGGCGGGAGATATTTTCTCCTAATTATATCTTGCTCAAGGCAGGGCGGCCTTCATTTTTTATAAATAAAATATATTTTGTTCTAGGCTGGCCCTAGAGAGAAGGCTGCCTAGCTTGGTACTTATAGAGGAAAGAGTCCTCTCATTTATCATCAAATCATTCACTCTCCAATTCACATCTTCAGTAGCAGGAGCAGTTCACCTCCTAGCAGCAGATTCAATTCTAAGAAGTGTCATCATTTGTATTTCGCTTCAAGGAGAAGTGTCTCCATTCATTGTATTAGACTCGGCCTTGTGTAGGGCCTGATTTGTATGCAGTTTCTGCACTCGTTCTTCTAATATTTAAGAGATCATTTTGCTGGGTTTTTCTTCCTCAAGTAGGAGGGTTTTCCCAAGATAAATTTGCTGTGTTCATTGATCTGTGTGTTGTATTTCTGCTTATTTACATTTTTGATCTGAAACTAACATGGTATCAGAACGGGTTTGGGGAAGATCTGATCAGATTTGTCTAAGCATCCATTCATTGAATATTAATCAGACTTCTAGAGCAGATCTATAGCAGATGAAGAGCAGATTTATAAGGCATTCTCTAAGGCAAATTGGACCAGCTCAAGATTTTTGGTTAAAACATATTTTTGATGTATGCTGTGAAAATTGCTTCAAGTTTTTGAGGACGAAGGATGACATCCACAGTGGTGAGAGATATTCCATGTGTGTTTGTTGGTTTTGAGTAAGCAGATTAATTCGTGAAATCTTGCAAGCAAGACATATTTCCAGGAGAACTTGGGCGACATTATTCATTCCGGACTACAAGTTTTTTTGGGCGTGAGTTTAGTTGTTTGTTGCGCTAAGTATTTGTGCAAGACGTGACAATTACAACGTGGGAAAGTGCCTTAATATTTGTAGTGGTTAATGGTCTAAAAAAATAAATAAAGGACGTGGTTTGCAGCTGGTCGACTCCATGAAATCTGTTATAGACAATATTATTCCTAGCGTAGCAGCTTCCAGTGTTGGATGATTCATCTTCACAGCAATTCGTGGTAAAGGGTTGAAGGCTTGATGTTTAATATTAATTTTGCAAGTTTGTTGGGCACACATGTTGAGTAGTTTTGGGCGAAAATTTAACATCCTGTTGAGCGTTAATGTTGCCATTAGCTGGACGTGATTACCATTCATTAAGGGGCACCATATTAAATACTTTATAGGGAAGCGAGTGGAATTTGTCACCATTCAAACCTGGGCGTAGAAGTGAAAGTATGTGAACTGTGGGTGTTGGTAATTATGAAGTCTGCAGCAAATTATTTTTGTTACCCATTGGTTTATCAGTGACAATTAGAAGGAAATCGTAGGTCAAGGATATTCATCTTGGGTGCTAAGTTGTGTTGGCTGGGCAAACTTCGTTAGCAGATACAAGGTGATTTGGTGTTGGTTAGTCCCCATCATCCTTAGCAGCGGCGTGAAGAGTATTGCTAGGCAGTTTGGTGAAGTTTCCAGGTAGCTGGAGAAATTAGAGAGGACCATCAACTTGGACTTGGATAAGCAATCAGCTATGAGTTGAAGTTGGAAACTGTGTCAACAGATATATTCTGGGCGCTGCCATTCAACATAGGGTGTGGTTGATATTGTAGTGAAGGATCAGGGAAATGATATCAAACTTGCTGGGTTATTGTTGGAAGAATTTAATTGAATTGTTGGTGTTCAACGAATCAAGATTTGTTGTTCTCTAATTACTGTGGTTGTTAAGCAATTTTATTGAACCCGTAAATGTGAAAGAAAGAATTCTTAATATTGGGCAATTATCAAGATGTTATCCAAGTTACTGGAGCTCAGTGGACATTCTGGAGATTGAATAAAATCTTGGGGTTGAGTCTTCATTATCAGCTGGAATGTATATACAGGAAATTAAAGGAACGAAGGTCTGAAATGGTTCTGGCAAGATGTTGGTGACAAGTGTTGGTATGAAATAGGATGAGGGTAAATTGATGGCAACATTGAGTGAAGGTGGTGAAGATGAAACACCACTACAGGTCTAGCTCAATGGTGTACCAACAATAAAAAGATAAGTATTTTATGTTTGTACCTTTGAATAATGATCATGGATTTAAATAATCATGTAGTTAATAATAATTCATGCAATAACATTGGGAATAGTGAATCATGTATGCTACTAGCATTGATTTGTATATTCCTCTTCGAGGTAGTTTGATTTTATGAACTACTATTAATCTCCTTAAAATGCAGGATGGATCGAGGAGCAAAAGGATGATGGATTAATTATCCGAGATTGCATAAGGAATTCAAAGGGAGGAAGAGCTTGAGGCATCCTGTGAGGAAGTCATGCCAGTTGGAGAAATGAACAAACATGGAGACATAGCTTGCAACCATGGGACTGAGTTGGTGGCGCATAACTCATGATTCTTCATTGGAAACATCTCTCGAGGGCACAAGGTTGGGTCAGCCTTGAATAGAGAATTTGCATCAGCAAAGAAGATTGAGAAAGATGAAGTCACTAAACAACGGTACCACAGAAATCCTGTCCTCCTGATTTGGAACAACAATCTATGGTTCTTGCATGGTCAACTATTGACAACCCTAGAAAGAATTGTGGAAAACAGTGAGGTTCCTATCTAAGATCATTGGAGAAGACATGCTAATGGCTATTGGATTGAGAGTTGTGAAAGCGAGTTGGGTAAAACAATGAAATGTTTGGGAAAAGGACTAAGGTTTTGAGATCCGTCAATGGAGGGGAGTTCACTTCCAGAGGATTTTTTGTAATCTCTGTATTGAGGCAGGGATCAAGAGGGAGTTCTGTGTTTTGCAAAATGGAGTCCTATGTCTCAAGTAACTAGAGTGATTCACTAAGAAGAAGTGAAGGTGTCAGCTAAGTGGATTGCAGTGTTGCAAGGCCAGACGCTAAGTCCTTGGAAGACCTCTTCAATCTGTAGAGAACAAAATTGCACAAGACAACCAATCTGGATTTGACATTGGTAGCTCCGCAAACCTACTCAAAATAGGGTAATCTGGGATGAGGTCAAGAAGGACAGTCTTGAACTCTCGCAAGTCAGTAGTGTTAGAGGTGTGCGTTGGAAACCGTTCCTCTAAGGCAAGCATTGCAGGCAATCTTGGACAAGGAGGTCAGGAGGTTGATGCAAGTACTTGGAGCTTCAGAGGGAGTCACATCGTCATGAAGATTTGTTGTAAAGTATATTTCTCCAAGACAAAGAAATATGAGGTGAAAGCCCTTGTAGTGTATATTTCTTTGAGACGGAGAAATATGAGGTGCAAGCCCTTGTTCATCTCTGAGACTGAGATGAGACGTCATATTGAGAGACTCCATGACGACATCACGTTGAGAGACTTCGTGATGAATCTTTGTACATCTCTGAGACTGAGATGTGTTTCTTTCCACACATGGGAGTAGCCATTGTGGACGCCATGTTGAGAGACTCCATGACGACATCACGTTGAGAGACTCCGTGATGAATCCTTGTACATCTCTGAGATTGGGATGTGTTTCTTTCCACACATGGGAGTAGCCATTGTGGACGTCATGTTGAGAGACTCCATGACGACATTACGTTGAGAGACTTCGTGATGAATCCTTGTACATCTTTGAGATTGAGATGTGTTTCTTTCCACACATGGGAGTAGCCATTGTGAATGTCATGTTGAGAGACTCCATGACGACATCACGTTGAGAGACTCTGTGATGAATCCTTGTACATCTTTGAGACTAAGATGTGTTTTCCACAAATGGGTGTAGCCATTGTGGACATCATGTTGAGAGACTCCATGATGAACTCTTGTACATCTCTGAGACTGAGATGTGGGTGTAGCCATTGTGGGCATCATGTTGAGAGACTCCATGACGAGGATATCTAGAAAATACCTCCCTAGCTAAGAGGGAGTGTTAGTGTTGTAGCGGCAAGAGATATTTTCTCCTAATTATATCTTGCTCAAGGCAAGTTGGCCTTCATCTTTTATAAATAAAATATATTTTGTTCTAGGTCGGCCCTAGAGAGAAGGCCACCTAGCTTGGTACTTATAGAGGAAAGAGTCCTCATTCATCATCAAATCATTCACTCTCCAATTCACATCTTCAACAGCGGCAACAGTTCGCCTCCTAGCAGTAGATTCAATTCTAAGAAGAAGTGTCATCATTTGTATTCCGCTTCAAGGAGAAGTGTCTCCATTCATTGTATTAGACTCGGCCTTGTGTAGGGCCTGATTTGTATGTAGTTTCTGCACTTGTTCTTCTAATATATAAGAGATCATTTTGTTGGGTTTTTCTCCCTCAAGTAGGAGGGTTTTCCCAGGGTAAATTTGTTGTGTTCATTGATCTGTGTGTTGTATTTTTGCTTATTTACATTTCTGATCTGAAACTAACACCAGTAATTGTTAGAAAATTCAAAGACTGTTTCAAGGGGCTGAAAACCTATGAATTAAAGTTCTTAATAGAGTGAAGTCATGGTTATTTTCAAATTTAGGACTTTGAAAAGTGTGCTAATATTTTTTTTCTATTTATTTTTATTGAACAAACAAGAAATAGTTGCTAATGTTTAAGATTTATATTATCCTATTTTAGATGTTCTCAATTGAGAAGCACGACAGGTTTGTAATAAGTTGTTAAAGGCTAAGCATAGTTAAATATTTTAAGGATTCTAACTTGAAGAGCATGCCTTTCTTTCTGAAGGTGCTCATGGCTTTGCAAGCACCAAAAGTGCCCCTTGGTTCATTGTTATTTTTGGTCAATTTCTCACAATGCGTTGTTTAATTTCATGCATTTTCATTAAAAGAAAATCTGCCTAATACAATTGGAAAATACCAGTTCAAGGCCTAAGGCCATGTAACAAGAACTCATGATGAATTGCTCTCCAAATGCAAACCTAGGCCATGCAACAGGCCTTCAAAATGAAACGCTTTCTGTATGCAGGCCTAGGCCATATAAGTAGAACAGGACTTTATATGTTCGAAATAGCTCACAAGATTTAAATCTGAACCAAATCAAAGATGGATATAATTAATGAAAAATAAAAACAAACTAGAAGTTGTACTGTTTAGCCATAATTTATCCCTTAATCAATCATCTTAATCTTTTGCTTTGTCAAGATTTCACTATCTTCAGGAGTGAACATGCAACATCTAGAAGAGCAACATCCTTAATGAAGATAAGAGCTTAAACGAATGGGAGGATTTTTTTGGGGGAGAAGGAAGAGCTTCTAAAAGGTTCCCACATTGAGCTGTTTTAGAAGTTAGAATTTAATTTTCCTTGTCAACTAGTTAACCAACAAGATTAGAGGAAGTTTATTCCTCAAACAGTATTGCCTTTGCATTTGAATCTTTTCCATTAGTCCCCAAATTGAAGCTATAGGGCCAATATCTCTTTTCCTTTTTCTTTTAATCACAATTAATTTCACCTTTCTTCCTCACAATAAACTTGGGAGAGATTGGAAAAATGTGCCTTTTAAGTTGTGTTACCAGTCCGCTAGGTGAAGGTCTTGGGTTTAGTTTCGTTCTGGATCCGGTTTTCCTTTGGGGCCACCCAAGGTCCCACTTTTCGCTTGCAGGTCCATCTTGGGCGAACCTAGGGCAAATTTGGTGGGTACCCACACCTAGCCGATGAATTTCGCCATTTAAATATTTTTTTTAAACTTTGTTTTTGGACCAAAAAGTGAAAATTCCCCCCAAACCCTAAAATATGGTATAGAAGACATCTAAAATACAAAAACAAATTCATTTCTAATATTGTGAATGAAAACAAAAATATTATTCATCATTGTTGAACTTTTTTTTCTTGCTTGCCATTGCACAAATAGAGTTGAAGATTGATTGGTGGATATTCCAAATTGGTTGGTTTGCTATTCCTACGCATTTGCAAGAGTTCATTTGTTGCCAAGGAGATCATAGTAGAAGATCTCTTCAAAAGAGATAGGTTTTTTTCAAGTTTTTGTTTTTTTTTTCTACATTTATTTTTTTTACAAATGAACTCTCTTGTTTTGTTTTGTTTTCATTCTTCTAGAAATAACACACACTTAATTTTTTTAAATGAATTAAGTCGTATATATATTTTTGTTTTCATTTGTTTCAATTCTTCAAATATTATTTTTTATTGAACTCGTTGTCTTAGGTATTACAATGGCACTCGGTTCTAGCTCTATGAGCCAAACCCGATTCAAAACGAACCCAAACTCTCCCCTTTGGGAATATGTTGAAACGGTACAACTTCTAGGTAGTGGGGGTTATGTTTGGATTTGTAGTGAATGTAATGTTAGATATTCAAGCTCATACAATTGAGAAGATCCTTGGACTAGGCATCAAATTTTTCCTAGGCAAAGATGGTAACAACATTCCAGAATCACAAGTCTTGGCATATATTAATGAGCAAGAAAAAGTAGATCAAGCAGAAAGCCATAAATCAAATCATCCTTAGTTAAATAAAGGATCTCAAGGGATGAAGCCCCTCCATTTCCTTCTAATCTTCAACCTATAGAGAGCCACCCATTTTTATCCACACGTGAAGAACAACTTGTGGCCTATACACATAAGAGATCAAAGGGACCATTGGAAATGACATTTCATAATGAGTGTTGAGAGATTACTAATCAACACATAGCAAGATGTGTCTATGTGAATGAATTGACATTCAATGTTGTTTGTTCACCATATTGGCAACAAATGGTGAAAGCAATTAATGAGGCTCCAAAAGGGTACACGGGCTTGGCTTATGAGGTGTGTGACACCTTATTGGAAAATGAGGTTAAGTTTGTAGAGGAGTCCTTGAAGTCAATAAGGGATTCATGGGCTGAAACAGGGGTGTCCATCATTTCTGATTGATGGAAAGATGCAAAAATTGGCCATTTGTCAATGTTATTGCAATGTCCTCTAAAGGGGCAATTTTTTTTAGAGCAGCGGATTGTGAAGGGGAGGAAAATGATGGTGCATTTATTGTTAAAAAAATTCGTCAAGCCATTGAGGAAGTGGGTCCTCAAATATTGTGCAATTAATAACAGACAATGCCAAAAATTGTAGAGCAATTGGATTATCAGATGAGGAGCGTTATTCACATATTTTTTGGACACCTTGTGCTGTCCACTCCCCCATCCTTATGCTACAAAAAATTGGCACCAAAATTGATTAGATCAAATAGGTGTATGTTGAGATCGAAGAGATCCAAATGTTCGTCACCAACCACCTTATGTCACAAGGCATATTTAGAACATTCTCAAAATTGGAGCTGTTGAAGGTAAGTTAAATATGTTTCACTTTAGTAAACTTTTTAATTTTATTTTAATTTTAATTTTTGTAAAATTTTTTTTTTTTAATTTTGATTTTCAAATAGGTTGTTAAGACTTGTTTTGCCTCCAACACAAATGTGTTGAGACGACTTGCAAAGGTTCGTGAGACACTTTAACATGGTCATCAACCCAAAATGGTCCATATGGAGGCAATCTAGCACTACAAGGGCAGCAAAGGTTAAGCAAATGATCCTAGATGACATTTGGTGGGATGGTGTTGACTATCTCCTTGGTTTCATTGAACCCATATTGAACATGATTTGTTATACCGACATGGATAGGCATTGTTTAGGTGAGATATATGATGTCATCGACTCAATGATTGAGAAGATGAAAGCCATCATAAATGTAAAAGAGCAAGTACCTGAATCAAATTTCTTCAAACAACTACACAAAATCATTGAAGAGAGATGGAACAAAATGACCTCTGCAACATATTCTTGCATTTGCATTGAGTCCCAAATATTATAGTGTTGAGCTCCTTTCTGTGTCAACAAGAGTTGCCCCATATAGAGATGTTGAAGTTAGTCAAGGGTACAAGGCAGCACTTCACAGACTCTTCATTGATCTTGACATGCGGGAAGCAATGAGGGTTGAGTTCATGGATTTTGCACGCTCCAACGACTTTAGTATTGATGTTTTTTGGTACAAGTATAAGGTCAATGCTCATAATTGGTGGTACTTCCATGGCCTATCATTCACACACCTACAACTTCTTGCAATCAAAATATTATGGCAAATAAAAAAATCTTTTATCTTTTAAGTTTTATTTATATTACAACTTGTAGATCTCATAATTTAGCATATAGATTCAACATTACATCAATAACCATTTCAAACATAGACTAGAGATAAACATGTAGATTATACATGACTCAAACACCAAAACACCTCTAGAGTCAATTTGTTGCAAATCCACAAAGTACCATAGTTAAGGAACTAAAGCATTCTATACAAATATAAGTGAACAAATCACATATCAACTCTTCCAAACCTAAGCCACAATAAAGTACTTAGAAAATTCTCGATCACCTATAAGAAGTTCAAATTTGGACATCATGGGCACAATATATAAACGATTTGAAGGAGAGAAAATATGGATTCCAATTGGTATTTTCTATCACAAATAGAAAAAAATAGAAAACCACTTGTACCATTGCATAGTACTCCAAAAGAGATTTTTGTTGACCATAAGAGCTCAAAAATTTAACTCCTTGGGAAATTTGTGGCTCATGGAAAAAATATACTTCTTGAAGTACATTCAAAGAAACCGTTAGTGGTTGTCAGTAATATTTGGGTAGCACCACCGATTGTGGCGGTTCTTGTTAGTGGTAGGCATTGGAATGATGTAGAGGTTGCACTTCTGGATGGTGACCCATTAATGGTGCAACTACTGGTTGATGACACTCATCCTCAACATGCCACTGGAGGTTTAGCCACCTTTGGGTTGGCTAGAATCTCCAATTACGGATGGGGGGCTTGGCCCATTCAACCTCTATCCACCCAAATCATATGATGTTAAAAAGTAACCCTACAACCAATTCAAATTTTTTAATTTTTATTATTATTTGCCAACTCTGTACCTCCATAGAGTGACACCACACATGCACTAGATTATTGTAGGATATTCTACTAATGAATGTAGATTTGTTAGAAACTATATGAATTGTATGACTGTGTGGACTATATGACTATGGGATTTTAATCTTCAGATTCCTCTATGCTCCTCAAAGTGGCTAATCTTTTTTCTCCAAAATAGGTTGATTTTTTTTATGGATCCATACTTTTTTGGGACTTTCGAACTTAATTATGAGGTTTATTTTCATTTAGGAGGTCATCTACAAAACTTCACCGTTAAAACCCATTTATCAAATCCACACATGAATTCCATGTATTTAATAACCTAGATCTAAAGCATATTTAAAACCTTGCAAAAGGCTTCATTATTTTCATCCAAGGCCATGGATTCAACTATGCACAAGATTTCACTCAAACTTGTTAGAGGCAGATGAAGAGGGGGAAGATTAGAGACCCAAGCTTGAGCTTAAGGTTGTCTGTTTTTGGGTATCATAAGCATCTTGCCTTCCACAAGGGTGAGAAAGTATATGTTTTAACTTTTTGTTTCATCTTTTGATTGTGGGATCTCCATGCTATATCCCAAGATGTAGATTGAGATAAAACTTCCTTAATGGCGGCATTAGGAGTAACTGAAGGAATAACAGATATTTACATTTTCCTAAAAGAAAGAAAGCAATCAAGAGATATGTCCAAAAATCTGTTGGATTCCATGAGATTTATCAAGACAGTACTTTGTCTGGAGGAGATGTGGAAGGCATCACATCCAGGAGATCTAGCATCTTATTCACCACAAGATTGCAGTCCAAAAACAGGGTAGTAATAGATGATTCCACATCGGCCAAACTGTCTTTGTTCAGCCCTATGGTAGGAGCCAGAAAGTTGCTCTGAAAGTCATCACCCTGAAGGCTTGCAAATTTCTCTTGCAGAAGACACCAGATACCTATATGGCAAGTTTGTCCACTGTCTCATTTCAAATTTAAAACCCATTTTTCAGTATTATTTTAAGATTTTTAATTTTGGTTTCCTGGATCCACTGTTTCATTTTCATTACTGGCATATCTATTAATTTTTAGTTTTTTTTTGCTTTGTCGTACAATATTCTGAATTCTAATATTAACAGCTCATATCTAACAGACTAAACTGAATCATTGGTGTAACCATTGGTCTATATGATTGAGGTATATTTTGCATCGTAGATTTAAGTTATAGCTTATTGCTTGGATCACATTAAGATGTAAATGGTAATTTGTTTAATATTTGAGATTGATTATTTTCAATCTAGGTGGTCAGTCAATGAAAGATCCTTATGAAATACACACACATGAAGCAATTCAAGAAATGGAATAGTAACAAATTTATTCTAACAGCTAAGAGGTAAAATTAAGATTGAAAGATGCAATGTCATGCAATGGATCTCTCTAAGAGTTGTTCCAGTGACTGATAATTGTTTTTCTCAATTGTTGTATTCTTTGACAATTAACAGATACAGAGCAGTTACTAGTGCTTATTACCGAGGTGCTGTTGGAGCAATGTTGGTGTATGACATATCTAAGCGGCAGACATTTGATCATGTGGCTCGTTGGCTCGAGGAGCTTAGAGGCCATGCTGACAATAATATCGTTATCATGCTTATAGGCAATAAATGTGACCTCAGTAATTTGCGAGCAGTTCCCACAGAGGATGCAAAAGAATTTGCTCAGAGAGAAGGTTTATTTTTCTTGGAAACATCGGCACTTGAGGCAATTAATGTGGAAAGTGCATTTATTACTGTTTTGACAGAAATATACAGGATAATCAGTAAGAAAGCTCTCATTGCAAATGAAGATCAAGGGAGTGGAAATGCAACTTTATTAACTGGTACAAAGCTTGTTGTCCCAGAGGCAGATCAAGATGTTACCATCAAGAAGAAAAGTTGTTGTTCTTCAGCCTAACTTTTCTGTATTTTGAATTTATACATCTTTTATTAGTCCAAACTCCAAGGCATTGATGATTTGTGGGTATATTATGGAATTGTATTTTCCATTGCCTTGCAGCAAAGGCTACCTGCAATTCAGAGCCATTCTTGCTCTTGCACAATCTGAATCAGTGGGATGCCAGGTTGGCATCTGCTGAGCAGACTGTATTTTCTTCTGTTTGTCAGCTTATACATTTTCTATTTAGCTTCAATGAGGTTTTAAAATGCATAATGGGAAAAAGGTTTTGCAACAGTTGCTGGGATTGCCGCTTCTATTTTAGAAAGATTTTGTAATTAATCAGTGTCAATATCTGTGTAACTTTTGGTTTTAATATTAATTTGTGTATATTATTGAGGAATTCTATTAAGTTTAAATAAGTACATGATTGAGGAATCAGTGAATTTAAAACTGCTAAGCTGTTAATATTTTGTTTGGTCATCAGAAATGAAATAATGTGTCAAATTTTGTAATATTTTGAGAGATTTCATATGCATGCAATACGTTCTATAATTTACTTTCAGATATGCGCGCTGGTCTGTTTTAATAACATAAGCAACAGATAAGCTCTCATACTAGTGACCTTTTTGCATTAACTTTTTGACTGCTGCTTTTCAATTTGTTAATCTTTTGTAAGATATGAATTTGCATATAGTTGCAAACATTGTTTTATTTCAAGGCAGTTTTTGAGGGCATAATTTTGGATGGGATATTAGATTCATGATAATCTAGATCTTTTCATATTTTGGTTCTTTGAAAAGATGGAGATTCAAGGTTGTGATTATTTAGTCGATTTCTTTCTTTGGATCAGCTTTATGCTTTGTGTTTTTAATCTCTTTTCTTAAATGATGTTCTGATTTGGTGTATCTTAAACTTGTATACTTAACTTGTGGTTTGTTTCAACAATTTGTCATTTTGAAATCATAATTTGAAATCTCAATATTTTTCACTTAGAATGTAAATCGCAATCAATATTTTCCGCCAAGATCTTAAATCTTGATCATAGATAAACATTGCCAAAAGGATTGAGTGGCCACTGCATTGGACCCATGCAGTATTGCTAGGTTGTAACAAGGGACTGCAACCTCTCTTTTGTTTGTTGAACGGACAGAGTGCACTATTTAGATACCCTTACAGACACTGGCAGTGCTGGTTTTGCCTTCTGGTAGTGGCTCTCTCTCTATCCCAATCTCCTGTCATCTGGATAGCATGCAGGCATGATGCTTTTGCAATGTCCATAGAGAGTGTGGACTTGTAGATGATAATGCACACCCTTGTCAATGCAATATAGATGTTAAGGTTAAAATGCATTTGCTTGCCCAATCTGAGCAGTTTATGCTAAACATGTCCCTGCCAAAGGTTCCAGCAGTAGGAAGGAGGAAATAATCCTAGTAGTAATAGTAGCAGAAGCACAACATGGTGAAGCCATGGTTGCTAACATGACTATGCAGGCATTAGCTGAGGTAGAAAAAACTTTAGAGAAGAAGGCTTTTGAAAATGATAATTGTTTTTCTAGATGCCTCATAGGCTTTGCCAAATCAAAATGCATGGTGAACCCATGTAACTGTTGCAATGTGATTAAATGAGAAATGCTGTAAAAAGTTTGGATCTATTACTAAATTTAGCTAATGAAAACAAGTATCAGACTCAAAGCTCAATTATTTATGGGTTATTTAGAAGTATTCTTTATGGTGTCATGTTATCATATAGGGGATATAAATTCATTTTGTATTCCTGGATTTGTGAATTCAAATTGGGTTGTAGATGTCAATAGTAGAAGATCCACTAGTGGGTATGTTTTCACTATGTTTGGTGGAGCAATCAATTGGATGAATAAGTGATAGGTTATGGTTTTTTGGTCCACTACATAAGTATACAGTATCAACTCATGCTTTTAAGGAAGCCATTTGTTTTAGAAGATTGTGTTTATATGTTGGGCTAGAAGTAGGAGCTATTATGGTTCATTGTGATGAAGTGCCATATTTTTGGCAAAAGAAATGACCTTTCATTCAAGAACAAAGCATATTTTTGTCTAGTGCTATTTTTTTTTTATATGGTAAGAGGGGGAGGGTGATGCTAGAAAAAATTGACACTTTATAGAATTTTATAGATGCACTAATGAAGGTAGTGAATACTAAAATATTTAGCTGGTGCTATCAGTTTATGGGTCTTTTCAGCCTAGCAATTATATCATGGTGTTAATACTCCCTTTGGTATTTCAAGGTGTTAAAAAAGTGGGAGAATGTTAGGAAAGTTGTCTCGACCTTTTTCCTAATGATAAGATTATAAAAAGTGTGATTTTTGGGTTATAAAATAGAAAAACTCAATTTATGGGTTGTAAAGTTGGTCTTTGGCCAAAAATATATTTTGGGTTGTTCAACATCGCCAAGGGGGTACTTGTCAGTAGGTCTTTTTGAGCTCTTCAATTTAAAACAATTGGCTTGATTGACCTTGTGAATCAAAATGTATGGCCTTTATAATTTTGGATAGGAAATGTAAAAATGTGTTAGACACATAAAAGAGTTGTAAGGGGGAGTTATATTTGTTGACCAACTTATGATGCATATTATGAAATATCATAGGGTATCTTTGATTGGATATATATTGGAATGAAAATAGAATGTCCAATTTGGTAAGTGGATTATAATGAGGTTATGATAGGTCTAAGGAATATGTTATTTTTAACTTGTGTAATCATCTTGAGATTTGGGATTGGGCACCACTTTTTTTGGTGGTTTTAGCTCATGGTTTTGTAATTACTATTTCATGGTTTCATGGATTGTATCTCCTATATATTAGGTGTTTGAGATGGAAGTGTGTTGAGTTTTATAGATATTGTTAAGTTGTCAAAACTTCTTCAAACCTTTGGTTAGTGATACTCTAGTGGAGGCTTGCTCTGCAAGTGTACTATAACTATGGTATTTATTGAATAATACATTGGTTGCTTTGGAGTGTGGGTTTTTTCTCCCAAAAGGATTTTCCCTATGTACACTTGTGTTATGGTATATTATTTATTTTATATTTATGTGTTTCTTTTTCTGTAATTGTGAAAAGATTGAAATTTTGGCAATGCTCGCTTGATTATATGATTCAATGGGAGCTTGTGGTAGTGATGTTTTGGCTATGTTGTATCTTCTTGATTTGTAAATCATGGTTTGTACTCTTCTCTTTGGGAGTTCGATGTTGAGTTCTTTGATCGTATTGGGGCCACGGTTCATCTTCATTTAGAGGATGGTTGTCATGCTACCAAGAAGAGCTTGGTATCACGATTCTATGGGAGCTTTTAAAGACGGTGTGGATTCACCATTTGATAGTGGATGATCTTTATAGGAGATGGTTATCTTCATGTGGTATGGAGATGCTGACATCTTGGTTGAGGTGTCATGATTTGTCATTTGACATGTGATCCTTGTTTGATAGGATGGTTGTGTATTATGTCATGGTGTACTCTTGATTGTGCATTAGAGTGTTGGCATGATATAGGTACATGATATGTTCATCGGAGCATATGATCTTATTTTGAGCAGATGTGAGATGATGATGTCATGTTTGAGTTCTTGATTCATGATTGGGACTTTGACTTTGATCTTGGTTGGTTCTCTTGGTATTGAGTGCATTGGTCATTTGCTTGAGAGCTTCATGATAGTGCTATGTTGCATTTGGAGTTTTGTATAGATTGATTGGTTATAGGTGTTCATGGATACTTGGAGACATAGGTGAGGCTAGGAGATCTCGTGTGATTAGAGAAATGTATTGAAACAGTTACTCATTGATGAGGTTTCAGCTGGAAGTTCGAGGAGCCTACACCTTGGTTGGATGTGAGTTCAACATGGACCTATGAGGATATTGTTCTTAGATGAGTCATGATGACTTGGATATATTGGAGGAGTATTCTCATTCCCCACTCTTGGTCTACTCAACAGTTAATAATCTAAGATATGGTTCGACCTTCCTTTGGTTTGAGATGCATACATCTTGGTTATGGTTGGATGTGGATAGTGTTATTCTCTTTGGGATTTTATGGAGGAGATCATACTTATCAAAACTTAGCATTTAGAGGTGTGTGGAGAAGGACATGCTACAGGTTTTGATTTGCACGTTCTCTCTTTGGTCTTGTTCTACTTCTTGGATGTTTATATTCACATGACATTGGATTTGAGATATTGTGTGGACTTATGGTGATCACTATGTTTGTGGTCATGTGTTAATTATTCTTTGGTGACGGCATGGAGCTTCCTTTATCTCTTTCCTTTGTTGAGTGTGAACAACTTGGGAGACCTATGGAGACCTATGATGAGATGTATTGCAACATATTGGTTTGCAAGATTTGCATATCATTGTGGATGTTCCTTGGTACTACATGATGTTGGTTACACTTCTATGTGATGCTATTGGTGGATCTTAGATGCCTTGATCATTTTCAAATTTGACATTACTTATGCAGTGGGAATTCTTAGATGTGTATGTCCATTATATGACAATTTTGGCACTTGGAGCTTGTGATTGCATGTTATGGGTTGTATATGTTGATGGCATGAGGTTCACTTGTTATGATTTGCATACCTTTGAGTTATGCATAGTTGGATGTGTTAGCATTTGTTGTGGGTGCTATTTTCAGCTATGATGATTATATCTTGAATTCATGTTTATTACCTTTGGATTGAATGTTTGTGTATTGGGATATCGGTTGGAGACAAGACTTCCGCTTCTTTGTGATATTCAGTGTGGCATCTCTTTGGATGGTTTCTTATCTTTGTGCATTAGCATGATGGAAGATGAGAGTATTCATGCTTGAGATGGTGGTCACCTTGATTCTTGTTGTAGGTATCTTGATGGAGCACATGGAGCACTTTGACTCCTTGATGGTATATGTGGCTATAGGGATTATTCCCTTGTTCATGTTCAAGTTTACTTGTTTACCCCTTATGCAATGTATACAAGTGGGAGAATGTTAGGAAAAGGTGTGTTGTCCATCTTGCATAATGTTATAAATGTAATATTTATTTATTATGTGGTGCACCTAGGGAATCTAGGGATGTGTGTATCGCATGGGTCTAGCATTCTTGGGGCCACCTTTTGGTTGCACATGAAAAAAATATTTAATGTTGGAAAAACTTAGTACCAAGAATTAAATGTGGGGGTCAATGGTTTTGTAAGCTCATGGTATCAGTCACATGTGAAAGGGAAATGACGAACTCATAAAGCCTTCCAAGAACCAATATGCACCTTCGGTATCTTATATTTCTTTAAACAAATCAAATTTCAATCATCTCGATACAAGCACATACTACTATGTCATAAAGCGGAAACAAACACAGTTAAATTCCCATGCATTAACCCTTAGAGGAAATTTGATGTAGTTTCAGAATTAGAAAAATTTCAGTAGCATAATGACATGTAAATTAACATTTCAAGAATGGGAAACACAAAGAATAGAAGAAATATAGACAAAAAAGAAGAAAACACGATATATGTGGGGAAAACCCTTTCGATAAAAAACCCCATACTCCAAAGCATCGAACCAATGTATTAATCTGTAACAATATAGTTACAATACTCTTGCAGGCTCACAACTTTAACATGGAGACTAAATCTTGCTCTTTTGGAGGAAATTTGATAGCACTTTGATACCTGCAATATTCAACATACAAAACCCACTCCAAGACATCCAATATATAAAGAATACAAGCATGAAGGTAGCTTCTAGAACAAGCTACAAGAGATAGGCATCCAAATCCATGTGGCACATTTTTCAAACACATATTTGACTCGTGTGACACTTGTCACATGATTCCTAACCCCCTTACATGCCTCCATACTTGGGCGCCCCAAATTTTCCCCTAATAGGTATGACAGATGCCTTACAATATCATAGAATTTGTCATATATGACAACTCTTACAGTTGTAAGAGAATTTTTCATAACTGGCTAAATATAGAAGATGCCTCTTACATTCTCTTATAGCCTGTCATAGGACAAACTTGGGCGCCTAGATTCCTCATGCAAAGATGCCTTCCAACACTTGTCCAACCTATCATAAAATCTAGCTCTTACACATCATAAGATTATCATAGGAAATCCTCATAAGAATCTATCATACTTTGTCATAGAATCCCTAAAAGATGCTGACACATGTCAAGGAATCTCTTCCCAAAGTGGGACACCTACATTGCCATGTGGAGACCACAACATCCATGTCACATCCTATGTCACCTCCCAATATGTTGACAACTCATCGTGCCAAGTCATATTAGATGGCAAATTAATATTAGCAAGAAATTACAACACCAGAATTAAAAAATTAATATTTTAATGCTAGGAAATTGCAAAGGTTGAGACACCTTAATTCCCAACAACATGGTTTTATGTAATATCACTTGGTGGTTATGTGTGAGCTTGTTTCTATAAAACAAACACATGGGTAGTTGTCTAAGGTTGGTTGGTTGAGAGTGTCTCTTGTTAGCATTTGTGAGGGTTGAAGCATGGCATGGGATGTGTGGTTACATGATTGTTCACATGGAGTGTTTGTAGAGGGATTGATGTTTCAAAGGTGTTCATGGAGAGCTCTAAAGATGTATTGTAATGTTTACTGTTGAATAGTACATGAGTGATGGATGATTTTGGAGGTTGGGTTTTTCGTTTTTGAAGGTTTTTCCAGGGTATATCTTGTGTCATATTTGATGGTTTGTTGTCTATTCTTTTGCATATGGATTATGAATACTTGCTTGCATAGAATTCTCTATTTGGGTTATGTGGAAATTGTCTTGGGTGGATGCATATTTACATTTAGTAATCCCTTCTACAAGCATCTTCTCTTTTACCTAGTTCACTAACACATAAGCCCTTAAGTACATCCTAGCCAGAAAGAGGAATGTTGGCACATCCTATACTACACTATGGGGGTCCCATCCTTTTTCTTGGTTCACTCCTAGATATGAAAACAAGACAAGCATCCCATAATATGTGTCGTCATCACTAACCAAGGCATACATGTAACAACACAAAACTCTTGAGCCTATTAATACATATATATTGTTGTTCCTACTAATAATAGGAAGTTAATGAAAACCTATTGCTTGCATCCTCTCATAATTGGGTTCATTGACACTTACTCTTTAAGTACATCTTAGCTAAAAAAGGAATGTTGGTGCATCCCATACCACACTGCGGGTCCCATCATTTTTCTCAATTCATTGCCAATTGTGATGATAAGAAAGCATCACATAATACTCTTGGTCATCATCAACTAAGGGGAAAGTATAATAACATGCATCACATGAGTCCATTAATAAGGCTTTCAAAACATTCCAAACCATCCTAACATCTATCATTTCCATTCCACTTGTGAACGCTAGTCCAATTTATTATTAGATAGCTCCTAACATCTATCACTTGCATGGTACTAGTGAAAGTTATCTAAGCCCTATTATATCATGGGTATATCCTAGGATCTATCACATACATGATAATAGTGATAGTTGACTAAACCCTAATATATAGTTGTTACTAAATCACTCTTATATCATAACACGGATAGCTCCTGAAATCCTTCACCTTTGTGCTACTAATAAAAGTTTTCTAATCTTTAGGATATTGTATATAGCTCTTGGAATGTGAATCTACATAATATTAGCAACAATTGGCTATTCGTACCTATATTAGACTCAATTTTGACACATGGGGTCATCTTATAGCCAAGTAAAACACAATTAGGATATTTCAAGCTTTCACAAACATTAGGTAGGTTGACTTAGTTGCATACCAAATGGATTGATCCATAAGCCTATATGCATGGTCCTATAGGTCTTGGGGCCAAAAATTTCAACATATAAGTTGAACCCACATGAGCTAGCCTATATTTGAACACATTGACATAAACAAATAAAAATTCATAAATTAATCTCAAAGGCCAGTCAATATATTCAAATTTCTCTTAGAAACATAATGTAAATTAGACAAAATAAAATTCATAGTAGTAATAATAGAAATTATTATAATTCTAAGGAGATAATATTTTTGTATATTACTAATCATAAATATTAACATACAATTATCCACCAAATATATATAAAGGTAAAACATAATATAAAATTTGGTAAAGCATACTATTAAGCCCACTATTGGTAAAGGTAGTTATAAGGAACTCCATCCTAAAATCAACATATATTTGACACATATTTAGAGTAGGAAAATCGTCCATAAATATTAATACTTGTTCACACCATTAGATCATAACTTATATTAATTCAACATCATCATTCGATACAAAATTAGCTAAACTCATTCATAGCCATGTCATGGACAAGTTTATCATGCCCTTATTTCTTGAAAAGATAAACCTTACAAGTGTCTTGAAGCTAACCTATAGCTTCCTATACTCATCATTGAGGCACAACCATACTTATTTTTCAACGTACAAAACTCTAATTATTCTTATTCAAAAAAATTTAGAGGCATTCTCATGGAATTGTATAAGAGTCAAGACATGAAGAAGGTGACTCTAAATTTCATCCAAGACTAGAGCATATTTTAGAAAGAAAACAAAAAAATACCAAAGTAGATAAGCTTGATGATGATGGATTTCCCTTTTATTGGCTTAGTCTAATATAATGGAAACATATTAACTGCAAAGTCATTTCACAATGATCTAATACAAATTTAAGCTTCAAGATGAAGCTTACTAAAAAGGGAAGGTTGTTTACGTTTAGTAACAACCCCAAACCTTGGAGTTGTTCTTTAAACCCCTCCCTAACTTGTTGGTGTAATTAATTATTTGATTACACTTTATTAAGTTTACTTAGGTAATAATTAGTTTACTTAATTAATAAGTAAGCTTTATTTAGTTAAGCTAATTTTAGTTCAAAATTAGGTTTACCTTTAGGGTTATGCATACATTGCTTTTATAAAGTGATCCATCTCTTGTAATTTCTTAATTCCTGAATATTATTCATTTGCACATCTTCATGCAAGTTGCTCTTGTCTTTTCTATTTTTCTCTTGTAGAAGGTATTTTCTAGTTTGCATTTATGATCTTGGTTTCTAACATGGTATCAAAGCGTTGATTTGCAGCCCCTTCTCTCAATTTTTAGAGAAATTCATTGCAAAGCACATTCGGGGTTCCTCGAGGGTTTCATACCTTGAGCTTATTTCTGGAGCATTTTGGATTAGACCAGGCATCTCCATTGGATTTAGAGCGCCGGAAAAAGTCAGGATTGGATTTTGTTTCGTTGATTTTCATCTCCATTTATCAATTTGTGAGGGTTTGAAGCTACGACATTTTTTTTACTAGATTAGAGGGTTTTTCCATGTTTTTTTGAGAAATTTTAACCTTGATCTCTCAAACGGTGCATGTTGGTGCAAAACGGACCTCATGGCCCAAAAACCCCTATTTTCATATAAAGTATGATAGGGTTTGCTGAAAATTGTTTTTTTAGTGTTTTTGGGGATTTTCAAAAATGTTGCCAAAAAAATCCGTATGCTTGTACGGATCCATACGGATGCCTCGATTTTTGTGCCATATTTTTTGGGTGCTCAGATCATATTTTAGCAGCCTTCATTTTTGTGTCATTTTGCCTCAATTTTTGTGCCCTCTCGATTTCCATGTTGCCTAAGTTTTCGTGCCATGAAGGTACATCTAAATATTTTATTAATTTTTAAATCTTTAAATTAATAAAATATTTGGTTTAAAGCCTAAATGAGCATTTTTAGTAAAATGGTCATATCTTGAGCATACAGAGCCCGTTTTTTGAAAATGAGATACCATTGGAAAGATGGTTCCGAGACCAATCCAGTGGTATAGGTATTTTTTTTAGATTTGTCTCCAGATTGGTGGATAGCGAATGGACACAAAGTACATCATAACATATGTCATTATCAATATCTATAGATACTTTCCCACTAAAACTCATGTAAGTGTTGTTCCTATCAATATGTGTGGTGATGTGTAAGGCTTATATGGAGAGAAAACATTTAGAGATGAATCCATGTGATGTGAGTCTCTTGAATCGGGAAGCAATCGACTGAACTAAGAATTGGTGGATGCAAAGAGTATATGACCTTTCATCTTGTCTACTCCATGTGCCATGGTGGTTGAACCTGATTGTGAAGGTGTTGAAGTGGAAGAGGAGGAGAATGCATAAGACATATATGAAGGCAATTGAATATGATTCTTGTACAAAAGGTATTTTATCGCATCAATATTCTTTGCATAACACTAATGCTCATCATGTCTTGACTTTTGCAATATGCATATTTTGGTTGATCCTTCTTAGATGAGTCCCCCTTAGAAGAGGAAGAAGATTTGGAGGTATCATGTGAATTTGATTCCTTTTCTTGCTCATTTTTCTTGGAATCCTTGCATAGACAACTCTAGGAAATATTGACAATCTATTTTTTTGGTATTTTCTATCTCTATAATTTACATTTTTAAAGGCCTTTGGAGTGGAATCGGTCCTTGGGAATTTACTTCCCTCCAAGCAACTTGAACTAAGTCTCTTGGAGACCTTTCCAACACATCCAATTGAGATGATTTTCACCCAAATGGCTAGGAGTTATGACTCCACCAAATTGAGGTACCAAAATTAAATATCTTTCTAGTTTTATTTTATTTTTTTAATTAATTTATACTAATCCAACTATCTATTTCAACTTCCAAGGGGCACAAGAATGGTGACTCTTTGGTTTCCGATGGGAACCATAATTTATTAATTTTAGTAAGTTTTCTAGGTTGATTTGTAAAATATATAAATTGGTTGAATTTGAATCAATATAGTAAGACATGCATCTCTTCCATAAAATTATTATATATTGTATGAGCTCTCTCAATTTTAAATATCTATCTTTATCAACTTCATAAATATATTATTACATATTTACTTGTTTGACAATAATCAGTTACAATACATCTAATCCATTGAATTCTTAATTCCTAAGAGTATTCAAATAAGCTATCTTAATTACTATATTATATGAAATAAATCTTTATAATTATCTCAAATTATCTAAATAAAACAATGTATTTCTTTAAAAATACCTTGCTATACCATATTAAAAAAATATAAATATAAATTATTTTAAAAAATCAATTTAACTATATTCAAGAATAAAAATAAAAAAGGCAATGACCACTCATTATAAGAGTTTTTAATATATTTAAGTGTATTATTTATAATTTATAATTTAAAAATTATATTTGAATTTAATCTTTAATATTAACTGCAGGCCTCTGAAGTCAAATGAAGCATTTTTCGCTTTGGAGGGCATATCTTTTGCCTTGGTTATCAGTTTTTCACGATTCAAGTGGCACCGGAAAGTTGATTCAGTCCTCTACATAGATCTAGGGTCAATTTTAATCATGGAGGCAGATGTGAACATTGATTTGTGCATGCACTCTTTCTTGTTTTCATGCATTAGGTTTGCATTTTCTCTTTGATTTATGCATGTTTTACATGTTCTCCTTTTACAATCATGGGGTATTATAATAAATGAACTTCTATAAAGTTCCATCAGGGGGGCTCCTTGCATAATAATTTGATTAGAGTGTAGTTGCATTGCATGCATTTTGATCTCATCTTTGTATTGATGACAACTCACATGAGTTGTATCTAGATTTTGTAGTTTCTTTTGGCCACATCTTGCTCATAGCTTGACACTTTTTGGTTCGCATCGATTCACATCTCAGATTGAGAGCCTATGGTTAATGATCTTGAATCGCATCAGATTCACATCGGGTCACATCGCAGTTTGAGGACTATTCATTTTATGGTCAATGTTCCAGAATCTTCATGGTACTTGCTCCTATAGATCAGTTTTAGTCACAGTTTGGCATTGTTATCGAGATACACATAGCTTCCAAATTATTTCATCATATCATTCCCTCTTATGGGGGCATCATTTATTCATCTACTGTTGCTTCACAGATTCCAGGGTTGTTCCAGTTTGTGAGTTTTATAGTGCTCCTTGACATCGGATCTATTGTTGTTTTATCATGATTTTGCCTGAGTCCTTTAGTGACTCTCATATGGTTTCTTGTAAAAAGAGGTATCTTTCCTTTCTTTCCAGATTCAAGATTCTAATGTTACTCCACCAGTGTTCTTCTAATGCTTATTTGTAGCAGGTCATCTCATTGAGGGGGGGAGGAAGGGCAGGGGGTTGTCCCTTCTCCTCTTTCCCATTCATTGCATTTGTACATGGGGTACCTAACATGGACTAGTTTATGGGACCCATTCATGCATTCATGTATTCATCCTAGCATTAGGTGCATGCTTTTTAGTCTCCCTAAGTTGCACTTAAGGGGGTGTTGGTGTAATTAATTATTTAATTACACTTTATTAAGTTTACTTAGGTAATGATTAGTTTACTTAATTAATAAGTAAGCTTTATTTAGTTGAGCGAATTTTAGTTCAAAATTAGGTTTACCTTTAGGGTTATGCATACATTGCTTTTATAAAGCAATTCATCTCTTGTAATTTCTTAATTCCTTAATATTATTCATTTGCACATCTTCATGCAAATTGCTCTTGCCTTTTTTGTTTTTCTCTTGTAGAAGGTATTTGCTAGTTTACATTTTTGATCTTGGTTTCTAACATAACTAACTTGGCTCTAAGAGCATCCTTTGCATAAGGACTACCTATCTATTCACTTCCAAATGGGATCAAACTCACATGTTGTTTGCCTAACCTCTATTTCTCTAGGAACATACACATATATTAATATACTTGATATTGCATAACTAGTCAAGTAAATATCCTCATGGAAGTGAAATATAACGTATACTATAGAAGGAGGACCATAAGAGGGAGTACAACCAAGTAATACTCGCTTCTAAATGGGATCAAAGTCACTTGCAACTCTCCTAACCTCTATCTCTATAGAAACATACACAAATTCATATACCTAGAATTTCTCAATCACTCAAGTAACTCTCCTTATGGAAATGAAATATAAAGTATACTATAGAAGGAAACTATAGGAGAGAATGAGACAAAGTAGTGCAGAAAATCACTATTTACCAATAACCATTCCAAAACAAAGCCATTGCTCACAAAGTTTTATTGATTAATAATGAATCTCAAAATTCATGGATTACCATAGCATACCCCAACATGGATCCTTTTTTAATGATTCCCATCAATTAAAAACACTTAATAGTAGGTAGGGAAACCCAGCTAAGTTTAATAATTTAGAAAAATTATACTAAATAAATTCCATCAAAGGACACTAAGATCTCAATTTAGATCTATGTACCATCATGATTCATAATTCAACATAAACATGCTAGAAATGTTGTATGCTTATCTCATGAACATAGAGGCTAGGTTGATTACCCATCAACAATAAATTCATGGTGTTCACGCAGTCATATTATGACCATTATTATAATTCCTAATACTTATTGTAGCGTTGTAAAATGTCACCCTTGACAATTTCACACTATGTTTTTCTCTTCCATAAGCTATTGGACTTAATTGAGCACTTAATTTCCTAAATTATGCATTATGTGGCCCATTTTAAATATTTTTTGATAATTTGCAAGTACAAAACAAATGGTCTCATTTAATACTTTGTCCCCGAATCCTTAAATTCTATAAAATAGGTCTAGGACACTAGCGCCTAGGACGTCTATGTCCCCCTATTTTGGCTTCAAATTCAAATATGTCGGTGTTGGTATTTTATTAGTTAAAATTTGAATATCTAAAGTCAGTCATTGGGATTTCATTTTTGGGAAATTAGAATAATTGTGTATAAATACATAGTTATTACATCATTTCAAATCTATCTAGCATGAACAAGCACTATCAAGCAATTATTAAGCAACTTTTTATCAAGCATTTTTTAAGAGCATTATCAAGCAAGTCAAGAGCAACATTTCAATGATCTATTGCAGCAATTAACGATCCAAACATCATATCAAAGTGTATGTGAGTGTATTCATGTTTATGTTTTCATATTGTTTGTGATATCTAACCATTGTAGGTCTTCAAGAAATTCAGGCAAGAAAGATCTAAGCCTTGAGGAGATGTGTATGACTCCAACCCTTCAAGGAAGCCATTGAAGGGTGGCGAGTTGTAAACATTTGTGGATTCACCATTCCTTCCTATCATGTATCCATTTATCATTGGCATTTCCATTGTGGAAGTGTAAACACTAACACAGGGTTTGATTAAGGCAAGCCCCTTAATGGCACAATCTTTCTTCTCTCTTTGAATGTGCGGGTTTTAGGTTTGAAGAGGATTGGAGAAAGTTTGAAGATAAATTATTCATTGTTACAATCAAACCCTACATCTTGACAACTCATGGAAACTCATATACAAAATGATCTGATAGTGTGGCAAACGAAAAAAAAAAGCTTTGATCTATCACTAGAGGATTGCGAAAATATATTTGAATTTGGTCGACAAGGACAATGGAGCCCCCAAAAGAAACATCCTGCAAAATCAGGCTCAAATTTATACAACAGGTGCACAGTGTCCTGCTCAGTTCATTTATGGAGTTCGAATTTCTCTATGATATCTCAGATCTATTGTTTTTACATCAAAATAGTCATTTGCATCATTAGGCTAGTTGAATCATTGCATTTCATCCTTAGGTTACTTTTAGATTTGGTCAAGGGCAGGTTGACTCACCTTTCAGGTTGTAATTCAATCATATATGTTGTCCAAATCCATCAAACCCTATCTCTATATTTAATGAAATAAGAGAGAAATGTGTTGAACCCCCACAAAGGGAGATCTCCCCTAAAGGGTCACACATTTTTCACCATTTCACTTTCAAAGTTAAAATAATCGCTAGTGCAATTCTTTGTACAAACCTATTAGGATAAATAATAATCCAAAGTAGTTCCTTACAACCTCTTTCATATTTTCCACAAGGTAATAAATGTTGCATTTATTAATTCCAACATATACAATAATTATTTGTCATCCAATGTTGGTGATAATAAGATACAGGGTTAATATGCATATACATTTAGATCAACTAAAATTAAATCCCCTCTTTGTATCAAGCTTATCAAATAAAAGTTAAGCTTTATTGTCACCCAATTCCATACAAACACTTACTAATATTGCCAAAATCAAATCCATATATAGAAATATGCATAGTAAAATTATCAATATAAAATAAATCTAGTCATAAAAACCACAAGGAAAAAATATCCAAAATATCTTCACAATGCACCAATCACACGAATCCCTAATACATCTCCCTAAGATGTCCTCACATATTATGATTTAGTGATATAAATATTATAATCATATTGTGGTATGAAATCATATTTAATTGAAAATGCATGCATCAACAAGGCCACATAAAACCTATCTAATAACTCAAAAGACTTACAATAATAATTAAACCTACTTTCAAAATGAAGTATATTTTAGTCATACCCACTACCTTTGGTAATATTATATTTGTTAGAACATTACTCAACTCATCCTATCCATTACTATGTGGGTGGTAGGGGGAAGAGTGTACTAGGTCTATATCGAACTTAAAACACATATCTTGCATGTCTTGTGACTTGAATCACATGGTGTTATTAGCAAGGATCTTGGATGGAACTCCAAACTTAGTTATAATTTTGTTGTCAGGAAATCAACTGCTAACTTGGACATTGCATTGTGGGTTGGAATTTCCTCAACCCACTTGTGAAGTAATCTATGGCCATAAGGATCCACTTGTATCCTTTGTTGTGTTTTTTTGTATCTCTCCAATAAAATCAATCCCATATTGTTGGAAGGTACTTCAACTATTGAAGGTAGTAAGGGAAGTGCACCAACAAACTTTAGCTTGCCTAAAAATATCTAACAAGAATCACACTTGCTTCTCATTTGTGCAAGATATTTGAACACTGTTGGCCACCAAAAACCTACCCTCAATATTTTATGAGTTATGTTCTTGGCCTTGAAATATCCACCACATATTCCATGGTGAAATTCCTTCATCACATCCTCATCTCTCTTACTATCCAAGCACTAGAGTAGAACATGTTTGTGGTTTCTCCACATCAACTCACCTTGAATTAACACATATATTTATGATTGTAGCTTAAGGGTCCTTTTTTGGTTATCATCTAGGGATGGTAGACAATTAATGCTCACTAAATAAACTATTGGAGACCCCTATACCATGGATCACCACTCTAATTACATATAGTAGTAGCATCACTAGAGTTTACTTCATTTACCTCCACTACTTCTAGGTTGGAATCAACCATCGACTTGGCCAAGCCTTGACCTCTAACCAGCTTGGTAGTTTGTGTATCATGTCATACTCCTTGATCTTATTTATTCAGTGTCATCTTCTACTTGAAGCCCCTTGTTTCATTAATATATCCTTCACAACTAGGTGTGGCACATATGCTACAATTTTAACACTGAAAATATATAGTTTGAATTTATTTACAAGGTAAAAGCACAAAGCTATGTCACAGTTTATAAAGGAAACGACCAACACTGATCCAACTTTTAAACTTAAAACACTAAAAAGTGGCATATATGTTTTGAATTTTGAAATGATGTAAACTAGTAAAATATGTATTTTTTTGTATATTTTATGTTTGTATTTTATTTTTTTAAATAAAAAATTATTTTAAACCAGTTTTTAATAAATTAACACTATAATTTAGTTGTTGATAAAATGCTGAAAAATGAAGTTGCGTGGGGCGTCAAATTTTTTATAGTAATTTTTTTTTGTCTTTCAAATTTTTTGTGTATTTATAACTTGAAACTTTAGTGCATGGATATATTTTCTTCCAATTTTGATAAATATATATTTTTAAATAAATATTAAAATGTGTGTGAATCAAAAAATAGTTGTTTCCTGTTTCCATCAGATGTCAACCTTCATATTAAATATTTATCTAAAATGGAAAAAAAATTATACCATCTTGAAATAGATTCTTTTATCTAGTGCATCATATTTTTTTCATTTTTTTTAATAAGTTTTAGTATTTTCCCTTGGCACGGTAATCAGCCTAATATTTTGTGTTGATAACCTACTTTTATTAAAAATAAAAAATAAAATATAAATAATTATTAAATTATTAAAATAAAAATATTTTTGAAAACTACACTTATGGATCTACAAAAGGGTATTTTTTATATTTTTGAAAAAATGTTATTTACATTAGTAGGAGTTATTGAAACTTCAAGTTTTTCAAATAATTTTATTTTTTTGGTAAATTGGACTCAAAGTGGTGCTTTATACTTTTAGCCAATAATTTTAGTTGAGAAAGTTGTGGAAGTATGTATCTTAGCTAGAATGAATCTGACTAGATCATATGTTTGACCAAAATTGATTTTTAGTTAGAAATACTTAAATTAAGTTGTGTTGATAAGTTGGTTGAAAGTGTGACACAACTTTGTGCTTTTACCCTACACCCTTGACTAAAGCATAGGTTGTTTCTCCATTGCTGAGTATTTCAACTCGGCTTCTTGTACTGACTTGTTGATGAAGGATATTGATTTCTCATAAACATATTCATTCTTTTATAAAAACATAGCATCAACGGTATAAAATGATGCAAAGTAAAATAGTTGGAGGGGCTTAGAATAGTTTGGAGTTACCATAACAAGGGCCTCTGACATTGCTTTCTTGATATCCTTGAAGGCTTTAGCTAGTTTTGTACTCCACTCAATTGTCCCTTCTAGAGCATATTTTATATGGCTTTGGTTCTCAACAAATTTAGGAACAAACCTCTTAACAAAATTGATCTACTTGAAAAAGGATTGTATTCCCTTGATAGATTTGGGTTGAGGGATAAAGCTAATAACCTTGACTCTTTTAGGGTCTATTCTTACCCCATCCTTTGACACAATGTTTCCTAAGATTTTACCCTCCTCAACACCAAATTTAAAATTCTTGGGATTAAAGAAATATCGTATTTTATACATATCTTGAAAATTAATTTGAGGTGCTTGTAATGCTCACCTCTTTCCTTTGAAAATGCAATCAATTTATCCTAGTACACTACCATGATTCAATCAATGAGACTAGAAAAATCCACCTCCATCTCAAACCAAATGGAATCCTCACATAAAAAATATGTTCCCATGGAGTAGTGAATATCATTTTATATTTCTTTTAATCCTTAACAACCACCTAGATGTGACCTAAAAAATAATCCATCAATCATGTTACTTGCTACAAGTGATCCATGCTTGGAATGGGATAGTTATATTTGAGTGACTTAAGGTTCAGGTTGCTAAATTCAATGTACAACCTTATCTCCCCATTCTTATTTCTTATTGGGACAAGATTAGACATCCACTCAAAATTTCTAATAGCCGTGATGATTTTGACTTCCTTCATTTTCATTAATTACTTTTGCATTTGGCAAGCCAAGGTAGGGTTGATAGGTATTTTTCACTAAATGGTTTAACATTGAGTTAAAGAGGTATAGTATGTTGAAACAAATCTTCCCTATATGCCTGAAGATCCTCATACAACCATGCAAAAAAAATCTTAAATTTTTGCATCAAGAAAATCAATATTTTCTTCTCATGAGATTTCAATTTCTTACCAATGTAGACCATCTTTGGATTCTCATTTGTCCCCAAATTCACTTCCTCGACATCATATTTTTGAGTTTATTTGTTATTGTTCTTATTGCAGTCTCTACTATTAAACACCTTATTTAAGGAAATTATCCCTTGGGAATAATATGTCTTCAGTTGCACAACCTCATTCTCAAACAAAGTTTCCTTTTCATCCTCAATTTCAACCATTGGTTTCCAATCAATGAGTTGATTATTAATATCATTCATACAATTCAGCAAGGCATTGAGAGTTGTGTATGTTATATGGTATGATAGGTCTTGCTAGGATCTCAATGCCTTGCTGAAATAAAGGAAGATTTATGATCAAATCATACCTTTATGTTGATACTGCAAGCGTATCAGTCTTAGAATTTTCACTTCTATCTATCCATTTAATACCAATGATGCCAAACAATTCAATATTGTCCCAAACAACATTCCTATATGATCTCATTTTTTCCTTAGCCGCAAATGTGCCTTTAACTAGTTGCACTATAAGCTCTAAATCTCCACAAATTTTCAGGCACCTATATCCATTTTTGTTAGCTATGTTTAATCCCAACAACAAGGCATGATACTGAACAATGTTGTTAGTACATAAATGAAAACTTGCACTCTTCATTACTTGGATATATCATAACAATACCTGCACCATTGCCTTCTCTTGAGAAAGAACTATCAAAGAACATGGTCCAAAGACCATATCTCAATTCCTTATCAATAGTTGATGGAGTGATAATATCTTCCTCAATCCCATCAGAATGACCTATCATATGATCAATACTTGTATCAAATAGGTTGACCTAACAAGGTGACTTGTATCTATCCTCAATATTTTCTAATAATATATGCTCCCTATTCAATTTTACATTTTCACCATGTAGAGGAATTATAGCATAAGATAAATCCATTTGTATTCTCCCACAAATAGATGTTGCCCATTTTTTAGATAACAACATTCCCCACTTATGAGGATAGTCAACCACTATGATGTCCTTTATAAAAACTTTATCGAGGTGTGCAACCAATTGGAATTCTACATTTCTCACTAGCCTAATGGCATTCACTTCTCTAGAATCCACAACAAATCATTTTCTATGACTTTGACACATGTAGACCAATTTCATTCATTACATGAAGTAGCATGACATTGCTAGATGCACCCAAATCAAGCATGGATTTGTGGAGAAGCCACCCATTAATGATCAACATGGTATAAAATGGATCTACATCTAGTTGGTTGTTTACCACTAATGCACTAAGGTACACTTTCATAGTATCCTCCTCTATCTTTTCTTCTTCAATTGGAACACATGCTAGTTGTTCAACTACTATCTCAAAAATAAAATATTCAACCCTTGTGTTATGCTCTGGAATTCTAAGAGACACAATCAAAGGAAAAGAAATTCTCACCTGACTTAGAATTAATCCCACATCAATTAGAGTATATTATAATAGAGGTGTACTTGGTGCTATGTTCACCATATTTGCATTTGGTATGCATGGATTCATCTTATTATATGAATAAATAAATAGATTACCTCTTACTTCCTTTCCATCTCGAACACTTGTAGGCATATGGTTTTATGATGCTTCCTTGTCCTTTTTGGATTCCTTCACATTGGTGACTTTCTCTCCATAAATAGCAGCATCATTCATTTGTACAGGCTAGTATTAGACCTTTGCAATATACTTATTTTTATTTTGTTGTTGTTCTAGATTATTTAGATCTTATCGGTAGCCTTCTTGGTTGGGATATTTTGTTCACCCTCATCATTCACCTTCTATTTACCAACATCAACCCTTGGAATTGTCACACTTGATTTGTCCGCCCATTACCCCAATACTAGGAAATACCTACTCCTCAATTGATAACCACCTTGGTCCTCCATAATTGTTACATCAATGAGGGATTTAATATCTTCGTCTAAAGGTATTGTCCTCTTATACCTCTATTGTAAAAGATATTTCAAGTGTGTAAATCATGAGTTGGAAATTGATACTATTGTGGACAAGGCTTTCCTTCACATAAGGAAATTCTATAATTAGAATGAATGTGGTTATGACACATTATATACTTCTCTTGATCATAAAATATTCATAAGGAATGGTTGATGTTGTCCTCATAGTATTCAACGTCACCTCCTTCGTTTGGGAACTCCTCATATTTTCTCAAGGAGAGCACAATAGAACAATTCAAAGGTCATGAGGGAGGAACAAATACACACCATAATTTATCTTGTTTATAATCACTTAGGGGATCAGGAGTGCCCTTGTCCTACTACCAAAATTCACATGTTTTTGGGTAACATGTTTATCATCTTATTATGGCTTCTTAAACCAATCGATGGTTTGTGACCTATTGTGTAAGTTTCCCCCTTGATTGAAATGTGTGGTTGCACCCTGGTGTGGTAGCTCCTTCTCATTTCATGCCACCTTGTAAGACATGTCTTTCATGGCTTCTATTATTTTATCTAATTAATCTTTAGTTGAGAGGGGTTTATACATAGCATCCCTATCTGGTTGTGACAACTTCATATCAAATATTTTTAATTGTTTATCAAAATACCTCATGTTACTCTCAATTTTTATGGTTGGAGCATATGCTCCTCTAATGGTTTGAGGGTTCTTATCTCTCAAATAATACCCTTTCTTAGAATCAAATACACCATAGTACAATACAAGACACATAGATTTATTAGGCTTAAGATGCTAAGGGACCTTTCTCATGGTGAGGATGAACCTACTATTGAAGTCTATCATTGTTTCATTTATGCTCTTTTTGATGGTGGTGAGCTCATGGATATAAAACTTTGGATCAATCCTATCCCTTTATAGTATTTTATATGCATCTAAAAACTCTTCTCAAGAAAAAATATTTCTATCAAGAAGATTCCTAAACCACTCCCTAGAACTCTCTTCTAAGGAATGTACAAACAACTTCATCATCATATCTTCGTCTTCAAATCCATACTCATCGGTAATATTGATTATCTTAAGTGCTCTTCTCCTGTCACTATGTTATTTCCTTGGAATTATGGGTCATTCCCTTTGATATCACTAGGGATGGTATTAGGGTAATTGGGGATACCAAAGAAATCAATTTGTATATACCTTTTCCCCCAAAGGCTTACTAATAGGTGCAAACGTCTTAGCCTATCTATAGTGATTATTCCCCACATTCTACACTATATTATGTTACTATACTTCATGTCGGTCTTGTCTGTTATACACTTTTTGTTCTAGAAAAATCTATGCAATGTGTTGATTACCTACTTTTTGCTAGGAAATTTAGTTGCGGACCTAAGTTTGTTGATCAATTTCAGGTTGCAACTCCTATCTTCTTCACCTAGCTTGATCTAATGTGTTCAAATTTTCATCTAGGATTCTTCCTCTTTCATTAATCTCATTATGTGATTGTTGATCAACATCATGGAAAGCCTAATCAAACTAGGATCTTTGGGAACTAGCGAGTGAAAATTATTGTTGGTCAACATGAAAGGAATTTTGATCTTAATTAGGCATGTCATATCTTTTGGTCTTTGTATCTCCAAGCTTACCCCTTCCTGTTATACCCATCGTAGCATTGTTTCTACTCACATTATACTCATCAATATTGATCCTTCTCCTTCTAAGAAGTTGATTGTTTGAATTATCAAAAGTATATTGGTAATGGTCTCTCAGGTCACTAAAATAATTACCTCTATCTAAGGTACTTACTAGCTCTATCTTGTTCTATCTAGAAGAACTACTTCTATTTTTTTCCATTTACTACATTGATTCTTAAGATTACTTGCATTATTTCCCCATGCAAGTGGTTCTCTTTTCTATCTTCTTTGATCCATGGTAACTATTTTTATAAAAAATGAATTATTACAACAGATTTTCCACCCCCTCTATGGGAGAATATTTTCTTGAAAATATACTTACGATTATAACTCAAACAACAACTATAAAACGCTAATTTTGTTAACTCTGCAAATTATATTTAGTTATTTTAACAATTAATGTTCCTTGAAAATGAAACCATTATGTTTGGTCCCAAAAATGTTGCTCCAATTCCTAGAACAAAATCTCATGTACAAATCCATGGTTGTCATCATGCAAGTGAAATTAGTTTATCAAAAAACCATGGAGGGTTGAAGGAAAACTCTACAAGTGGTTTTTCTCTCCTACACTTTGAGCCTAACTTAGAATCAAGAGGTTATTCCTAGATATTAGAATATAACATGAACAAATAGAATTGGTAGTTAAACCCAAATTGTTGATTCAACCCCAAATTTTTCACCATGCTAAGAGAAACTAACTACCTTATTGCCTCTATATAACCGATTTAACACCTTTACAGTGAGTGCAAGGTGGGGGTGAGTTGCATGATTCATATAAATTGTTAAGTATTATTTCATATATGTAATGATATTATGAACTACACAAACTAAGACTAAAATAAAGAAAAAGTGTTTAACATTTTTTTAGATTTTGTGATTGGAGCAAGTACAAAGGAGGCTAGTGCCACTCCAAGGGCCATAGATTCATAACTAACAAGGAGAGATGGTAAGAGAAAATAACAAACAATAACTTGATCTAAGCATTCAAATGCATCAATATTTTTTATTGTTAGCTACACATACTTAGTTATTCATTAATGAACTATTCAAATTCATATGAAAACACAAAATGATATGTTATGGGATATGTAATAAGCTTAGAGTCTTTTCATATTCCTTAAATAATGTTTACATTCACAACAAAAATTGTGTTGAAGATAACATTCCAAAAATGGTTTTTTAATCTTCCCAATAAATTAATGGAGACATAAATTGCATAATAATATTATAATAACCTTTTAGCTATATGGTAGTGTCTAGATGCATCCTTACAATTGCTTTGAAATCAATTTTATATGTGTTTCTACCTTCTAGATTAATCCACTTTTGTTTTTTCTCTAGTATTGTCCAATCCTCAAAATGAGGGCTCCAAAACCAAATAAAAGCACCTAATAGAGTCAAACCCTAGGTCGCCACATTGTAGTGGCATCAAAATCCATTGCCAAGGAAAAATCCCACCCAAAATGGGCCCCTCAAATCAAGAGAAGGGTTCAATGTTGAGTTATGGTAGTTGGAAGGCCTCCTACATTAATGGTACTTAACTAGTCAAGCAAAACAAGGTGCCTATAACTTTGGAACCTAAACACACTTTCCAAAAATATGCTTTATGTTGATTGTGTTATGGTTGAGTGGTGGGTTTTGGAAGGAATTGAAACCATTAAGGTTCCCCACAATGCCCACATCCTAGGTGGGACCTAAGAGTGATCAACTAAAATATTTGAAGTGCACCAATGAGCGTTGGCTAGAAAACTTGGAATTGGCAGGTGTTGGGCTTGGAAAGGAAAAAGTGCACCTACGAGCGTCGAGCCCAAAAAGAAATTGGGATTGACAAGCATCAAGTTTTAGGAGGGAATGAGCACCTGGAACTCATGTTCCAAGTTTCTATCAAGGCTCGTGGCTCGAGAAGAACCAAGGAGGAAAAGCACTAGGATTTGGTAATCATGAGGGAACAAGGACTTGGAACCTAAGGTTTTAGGTTCCTATCAGGAGTCAAGACCCAATTGGAACTAAAAGGAGACAAAGAAAGGGGTAGGAGCAGAAGAAAATTTGGAACCAGAACCTAGTTCCCAAATTCCAGGTTCAACTTGAGACCTACACCCCAAAGGGTTGAAAAATAAGCATTGGTGAGGATCGGAAGCTAGGACGAACCTAAAACATGAAACCTTAGGTTCCAGGTTCCAAGTTTGACCTGAGACCCATAACAATGTAAAGTAAAATGGGAAGAACATGATAGGGAGAAAACTCTAGGAGGGAACAAGAACTTGGAACCTAGGCTCCAAGTTCCTTTTAAGGTCCGTAAGGAATTGGAAGGTCGCCAATGAAAGGGAATGCATACCTAGAACCTTAGGTTCCAAGTTCCAACTAAGCCAACATGAACTGATAGGGAAATACAAGATAAGAACAAAGGAAAGAACAAGGTGTGGACCACATGAGGGGTAAAGGATAAGGTTCCAAGGGAACTAAGATGAAAAAATTGAACTTACCCAAAAAAATTGGATTTTTGAAAATTGAAGGATTGACTAAAGTACAAAAACAAGAATGGATATGACATCAAGGAAGAGACATATTGAACATAGGGGATCAATTGAGATATTTCAAATTGGTTATAAGTAATGGGTCATAAATTTCTAAGACAACACATGGAAAACAAAGGGACTCCAACAAAAAAGGGTACTAAAGGTTTGGGTCCAAACACTAGGTATGTTGATGATTTCTTAGTAGCTACTAATGCATATTTTTATCATTGGATTTATTATTTTTGTTTGGATGTTGAGTTGAGGAAAAATTCATGGTTTTTTTTGTGATAATTAGGTGACATATCTTTTGGGTAGGAAATTATCTTTTTGTATTTCCATAATGGATTATGAGAGGGCTTTTGTTTGAGATGGTGGTCACCTTGGTTATTGTTGCAAGTATCTTGATGGTGAACATGGAACAATTACATATTTTGATACTACATGTTGGCTATATGAATCATTCCATTGATGATTGATTTTACTTTTAATCCCCTATTCAATGTATACAACAAGTGGGAGAATGTTGGGAAAAGGTGTGTTGTACACCTTTCATAATATAATAATAATGCTAATAATATAAAAATAAATACTTAATTATGGTGCATTTAGAGATGTGGATATCACATGGGTAAGACATTATTGGGGCCACTTAATGCTGTATGTAAAATTGAGATAATATTTAATCTGGATTTCACATTAGAAAATATTTTATTATTAGGAAAACTAAGTACCAAAAAATAAATTTGTGGGTCATGGTTTTGAGGCACATGGTTTATGTAATCACTTAGCGGTTTTGTGAAAGCTTGTTTCTATGAAATAAATCACATGAGTAGTTGATAAGGTTGTTTTATGTAACATTTGGCTAGTTTTATAAGGTTGTATTGGGCATTTCTAATTGGTTGCATATGTGAGTAGAGGAAGCATTGACTGAGATGTGTGGATACATGGTTCTCATTTTCTTTTTCACAAAGAGGAATACAACTAGGGTGCTTGATGATTTAGAAGCTTTGCATGGAGACTCTACACATGTATTTAATATTGTTCTTGAGATAATAAATTAAGTGTGTGAATTCTTTTGGAGGTTTGGGTTTTCCCTCAAGATGGTTTTCCTAGGGTACATTTGGTGTCACCTTGTGGTATATTTGTAATTTTTCTGCATTTTGGATCTTCTAAATACTTATTTTACATATGTTTCTCTCATGACAATTATGTGGAAATGTATAGTATTGCTGAAAATTTCCATTCACTATTCTTGGGCAACATTCTTAGATTATTTTGTTAAGAAGACAAGAATTCATTAAACTATTGATTACCCACAAAATTGTGTTTTTCTGCAACTCATAGAAAGCTCTTACAACAACACAATTCTTTGAGCTCAAAGAGAAAATGTATGTTACAATAATACAATTATGGAATAATTTAAAGTCATTTCATCTACTAAGAAATTATTTTATTTAAATTTCCCAAGAAAAATATTGTATGATATATCAAGTTTACAAAATTTGAGATGATGAGATATATGGGATATTCAAATTTAATTCCTTTCTCTTAACTAACAACTATGTCAAATGGATAAATTGTACTACTTATTATAGCACGAGATACATGCCATATCTTAATTGGACCCAAAAAATATAATGTTTGGAAATGTATTTAAAAAAAGAACCTCCCATAGCTCTAGAAGTGAAATATTTGGTAGTTGAAAGTGTGAGGAAATATTCTCCAAGAAATTATTTGAAAAGAAAGGGTCAAATATGCAAAAAAAATAAAATCAAGAATTTTAAGTAATTTTCTTGAATCTATTGGAGCCTCAAAATAAATAGTGCAAATATCAATCACATTTTTAAATCATGTGGAACAAGGAAAACAACTAATTTATTATTTTTAAGTTCAATAGTTTGGGTCCCATAATAATTAAATAAAAAGATAAATTGAAATATGACATATGAAAATGTGTGATGTAAAATTAATAACTTAATACAGAATATATGGGAGCATTTGAAGAGATAAAATGAAATGGCTTGGAGCCACTAAATTTATATAATTAATTTGGGTCCTCACAAGATATATTCCCTAAAATAACCTTAAAATTTATGGGAAATGAATCTTGAAGGAAAAAACTCAAACACGATAATTAAAATCAAAATTATAAGACAATGGAAATTTAATGAAAGAGGAGATTCCTCATTTTCAAAGAAAAATTGGGTATGTTGTGAAAGCAACAACACCTATGTCATTTGTTTGTTAGTGTTGATGGGATTTTTAATACACAATAATAAAGACAAGAAAGGTTCAGTAGCATGGTATTATATAAATTATTTGTGACTCCATGACACATCATGATTCTAGGATAAATGGCATTCATGTAGAGATATTTGACAATATAAAGGGAGGTGTTAACTCGAAGTTACACATATTGTTAGATCAATTCCAATTCATGGAATATATGGTGATTATATTAAAAAAATTATTGCATGAATAAAAGTGGAGGAAATTCCATCAAACCATGTTACCATCACCATGAGATAAAAATTCAAAATCAAGTTACATACAATCAAATTATGTGATTAAATTAAAACTCCACAAAATATTAGTTACAAATAATTTAAAAAGAATTAATTTGATTTCTATCAAGAATTCAAGCATTTGAATTTTCAAAAATAATTATAAGAAAATTGTATGAAGATTTAGTTAACTGAGAACTCAAATTAATTGAAGGTCAATGCAACAAAGTTAAGGATTTGTGACCATAGTCAATTTTTTTGAAACTAATTTGACACACTATATAAGGGGAAAAAAGACAAGAAAAGTACATAAAATCAATGACATCAAAGAAAATATTATCTCAACTATATATGGGAAAATAATTGTAGGAAGGGATCAATTGAGGAATTTATGGCATATTTTAAGTCAACCACTATTCTCTAACAAGTGGTCACATATTAGGTACCTCTGGCTTCCCCTCCCTCTCAAAATTTCTCTAGTTATAATCATGTAATTCAAATGAGTACCTTTGTAGCCTTAAATACACAAGACAAGAAAAATACATAAAATTAATGTCAATAAAAAATGTGATCTCAATTCTATATGGGATAAGAAACTCTAGGAAGTAGTTGATCAAGTAATATGTGGCATGTTTGAATAAATGACTATGTTAGAACAAGCAACTTCATCTCAAGAACCTTTGGTTCTCCCCTCTCAACCTTTTTTAGTTAGTGATTGTGTCATTCAAATGAGTACCCATGTATCCAAGAATACAAAAGGCACACCTATGATCCCACAAGTCTAAGTTGTTTCTACAAGACAACCCTAATAAAAATACAATATTAACCTAATAGACATATTCTAGAAGTTATTTGACCCAAAATTGAGAAACAATGTCAAAAAATTGAGGGAACCTTTCAAAGGCATAATGCTTTGAGCATAGATTTATTTACCTAAAAAAAGGAATACTTATTTTGAGATACAGATCAATGCCTAAAAAATAAAATATTGAGAAATAGATCATGCCATTCTCGGTCCACCCATGTTATGAAGTTGTTAAAAGCTATACAAATAATTACCAATTGGGTCCTTGGAAAATATGAACCAAATTTTGAATCCATAAACTCGCTATATGGTGCAAGAGTATTCCTGGTTGTAAAGCAATTATGTCTTAACCAAAAAAAATTGCTTTCTTGTAGTTGTCTCGATAGATTCCTCTGCATTTTACCATTGTATTATTTCTTAGCTCATGGAGCAGGATATTGGTTATAACGAGGTCATCTACAACATATCCATATTTTAGGTGTTTTGCATTCATTTACAGAAAGTTATCACTCGAAATTATAATGCCAATTCTTAGATAGAGAATTCAAGGCCTAGTTGGCTTAGTTTGGTAGTGCAGACCTTTTTTAGAATGTGCGGAGCATAATAAAACATCATTCAATCATTTTAGGTCCAAAGGAAACTTTCTCAAAGATCTACAATACATTTCATTTCCTAAAGGGTTATATTTTCATGTTTAAGGCTAAACTACACACTTGATCACATATTGGGGTTTGTAAGCCCTTGGGGTTGACGCGGATCATAATTGGAGTTGGAGATTCATATTTAAGATCATTTTTAATTCTTTGAAATAAATTTAGTTCAATAGTTCATGAGTTGGGAATTAGAAAGTTTGATCCATACTTTTAGGTTGTGGAATGTAATAAGGCATTGTGCCAATTCTAATATCAGTAATGCCCTTGCAGTAGGCCTATGAGCCCTAGTTATTTTGCATATGAGGCATATGATGCATGTAAGACTTCAAGTTGTTGAATCAATGATAATCTATGTTTTTTGAGAATTTATTGTGTTATTTCCGCTATGTTAAACTATAAGCTGCATGGTTGGACAATCCTCTCTAGACCCTCCATCTGTGAATGCACCAAGTGGTATTAGAGTGAGTTTGTGAGTCTTGAAGGCATTCCTTGTGGTGAATAGATCACTGACTTGAGTCAAATTTCATGTGTTTTCAACCAATCACTGACTGTGAGGCAGTTGAAACCCTTGTAGCTAGATTATTGGATTGAGGCAGTTGCACCAAATACAAGGGGAGAGATGTCACCAAGGATATTGCCTGCTATGGTGAATGTTGTTGAAATAATGGATGAAATATCATAGATGATGAGAGAAATGAGAATTTGATTAGGTGTTGTAGAAGAAGATAGAAGGGGAGGTCTAAACCCTAGACATGCAAATGAAAGTGATGATGATGAATTAGATCATACTTCAAATCAAAATGAAGAAAGAAGAAGAAGATTCACAACAGGTAAAGATGTTCTTATTCTAAGATTGGTAAGAGACCTATAATCTAAATTCAAAATTATGTGAGAAATTTAAACCTTGAGGAATTAATTGATTGGATCAATGATATGGAAGAATACTTTGAATACGAAGAAATTGAAGATATGGAAAGTAAGATTTGCAAAAACTAAGTTGAAGGGACATGTTTCTATATGGTGGAAAGAAGTTCAATTGGATAGGAATAGAAGAGGAAAAGAGAAAATCACAAAGTGGGATAGGATGGTGGCAAACTTGAAGAATCAATTTATACATGTTGATTATGAGCTTGAATTGTTGAAAAGATTATAGAATCTAAGGAAAAAGGAGAAGTTTGTGAAGGAGTATATTGAATAATTCTACAAGATGATCATCAAAGTTGGACACAGTGAAGCAAGCAAAGAGAATGTTGTGTGGTACATCAATGGACTGAGAACAAACATCCAAGAAGAATTGAGTCTGGTGAAGATGACATCAATTGAAGAAGCATACCAATTTGTGCTCAAGGTACAAGAAAAATTTGAACAAGAAGTTTGAACAAAGATAGAGAAGTGCAAGAGGAAGATTCTAGAGAAGCATATCACAATAATGAGAGAGGAGACCTTATGTAAAGCATAACAAGGATGGGAAACACTACCGCAGTGAAGACAAGGAAAATAATTCATACCGCAAAGGAATGGAGAACATAAATTTCTATTGCAGTGATAGAGGAGGTCATAATTCCTACCGCAATGATGGATATAGGAGAAATGAAGGAAGATTTGAGAAGAGACCATTCAGAGGAACCTATTTCAAGTGTGGAGGTGTAGGAAATAGGGCATTTGAATGTCATCATGGAAATATTGATAAGAGGATTGAGAATTGTAGGAGTTGAGAAAAACAACTTCAGACTCCAAGATCACCTGCATGCAAATGGATACCTGTCACAAGGAAGAGAATGGATGGAGAAAACAAACAAGGGTTTGAAGCTCTGAAATATGGAGAAATTATATTATCAGAACAAAAGGGAATTCAATGTTGTATACAATGGGATCAATCCTTATAAAAGGAGATCATGCAAAACCCTAAAAGAAACCCTAATAGGAAAAACCCTAAAAAAAGCCCTAATAAGAAAACATTTAATAATTAATATAATTATTAAATGTCACTTTATGCAAACTAAAGTGAAATCTTAAGAAGGGAATAAAGGTAACTTACTCAACATAATTAAGTTAAAACCTTTACTCTAACACCCCCCCTTAAGATGAGCAAGAGTGCAGCTACAAACATGTGCAAAAAAGCAAAGGTAACTACAATGCAAGAAGGAAAACATAGGTCCCAGCAACTAGGCCAGATCAGGTACCCAAATACAACCAAATCTCTATAAAGTGGAGAAATAGAGAAAACCTCAAGGGAAAAACTCTACTCCAAAAAGAGATGCAAAAAGCCATGAAGAACATCACTGAAGTAGAAGATGCTACAAACAACTGTCGAAAGATAACTGCTATGGTGCTAAAGAACCTCCGCTAAAGATAAGATGATCAGGATCAAGAAGACAACAATCTGCATGAGTGCCCCAAACGACACTACTTGAATCAAATGGAAAACAAGGCAAACACCTGGAACGAAGGAACAAGTACCAATAGTCTGAAAAACACTGATCAACTGAGAATAGAAGATTCCTTCCAAGGCGAAACCAAGGAAGAATTAGCACGAACAGTATAATACCCCCCTCCATAATGTTGAACTAGGAGAGCCTGACATATCCACTGAAATGAAGTGTAACACCCTGTAGTGCATGAGGAAGAAGAAAACAACATCTGAAAGTGCACAAGAAAGCACCTGCAACTGAAAAAGTGGTGTGCAAAACAAAGCACACATGCATGAGGCTGGAATCATAGGATCCACTATCGTCGTGGAGGGACACTCACCAGACAAAGGTGTGATGGCAAAACAAAGGCACTGCAAAACCCCCCCATGGCACTTTATAAAACAGTGCGAGTACAAAATATGGCACAACCTTATGTGCAAAATCCCCAAAAATGCATGTACAATAGTGTGGCACTTTATCTCAGTGCGTTTACATAAAATATATTGCTTACAAATGATGCTCAAAATGCCCTAAAAAGGACAAAAAAAATGGGAAATACATGAAGAACAGCAAAAAACGAAGCATCCCATGCAAACGAAAAGTTCCCAAGAAAGAATATGTCCAGGTAATTCACAAGAGTGTGAAAACACAAAAAATTGAATAAAATATACTTGGAGTGAAATCTGGAAAAATTGCATGGATGGAACTGAAGATCTCTGAAATATGGTTCCAACGCCGTTGAGATCGCAAAAAATGGAGAAATAGATCAAAAGTTATGAGCTCGAAAATAAAATCAGCTCCTTTGAATTCAACTGGCTATAGAATGTACCAATAGAAAAATGAAGCGATGAAACCCACACCACTGGAAAGTTGACAGAACCAGCTTTCCGATGATATCTCGTTTGCCAAAAAACTATATCATATACCCAAGTTATAGCCTCTGGAAGAAAACGGGTCCAAAAGGGAAAAAAGCCAATGCAACATTAAATTTGATGGTCATACGGCCGTCGCAGCAAAAAGACGGGCTTAAATTTGAAGGCCAAACGGCCGTCACCGCAAAAACGCGATTGGGCTTATTACAATAAAAAAATTATTTTTTTTCATATATTAAAAAAAAACAAATAAAAAAAAATTGAAAAAATAATAGTCGAGTGGGGAGGCACATACCGTGCCAAGAGGGCGTAGGTGCAAGCCTACGCAAGCCTTAAAAAGGCTTTGCTTTTTATTTTATTTTTAATAAAAAAAATCAAAAATGAATTTTACAAATTTTTGCAAAAAAAATCAGACAAAATAGAATCTGATTTTTTGACGAAAATAAAATGCAGAATTTTTTTTTACAAGCGCAGATGGACAGCCGTACAGACGGTCGTATGGATAAAAAAAATTTGCCCCTCAAATCAACTTTGTCCAAAATGGACGAATGAACAGTCCATTTAGGGGTTTTGGACCACTGCGGACGCAATGGTGAGGTCCATTTGAGCTCAAAATGCTTTGAAATTGCAGGTGAATCCCTGGATCAAAAAATGCAAACCCCAAAACTGTGAATGCCTGATCCAACCTTGTAGCTCCAAATAGCTCCAAATTCTTCAAACAAGAATAGGCATGCAGCAGGAAAGCTCTGATACCATGTAGGAGTTGAGAAAAATAACTTCAGACTCCAAGATCATCTGCATGCAAATGGATACCTGTCACAAGGGTTTGAAGCTCTGAAATATGAAGAAATTATATTATCAAAACAAAAGGGAATTCATTGTTGTATACAATGGGATCAATCCTTATAAATGGAGATCATGCAAAACCCTAAAAGAAACCCTAATAGGAAAAACCCTAAAAGAAGCCCTAATGTTTTCCTATTAGGGCTTCTTTTAGGGTTTTTCCTATTAGGATTTCTTTTAGGGTTTTGCATGATCTCCATTTATAAGGATTGATCCCATTGTATACAACATTGAATTCCCTTTTGTTCTGATAATATAATTTCTCCATATTTCAGAGCTTCAACCCTTGTTTGTTTTCTCCATCCATTCTCTTCCTTGTGATAGGTATCCATTTGCATGCAAGTGATCTTGGAGTCTGAAGTTGTTTTTCTCAACTCCTACAAGAATACCAGAAGAACAACTTATGTGGATGAAGAACATGTTGGACCCCCTAATTCGGTTGGGAAACTAGAGAAAGCTGAGTCATTAGTAATGAAAAAATCTTTGATGCATGAAGAAGTGACTAAAGAACCACTACAAAGAAAGAATTTGTTTAGAAGAGATGGTAACCAAATTGAATTTGAAGAGGTTGAAACATCCAAAGCCCTATAAGATGGCATGGATTCAGGATGAACATAAGATCTTGGTGAATGAGTAATGTTTGGTGAAATTTCATATAAGATCATATAAGGATGAAGTGTTGTGTGATATTATGCCCGTGGATGCATTCCATTTATTGTTATGAAGACCATGGCAATATGATAGGAAAGAAATTCATGATGGAAGGAAGAATACCTATATTGTGACTTCAAATGGCAAGAGAAATATATTGATACCTTTGGGAGAAGAGGATGAGTGAAGTTTGTAGCACTACCAGACTATGTGTAGTAGATGGAAGAAATTTTCTAGAAGGATTGAGGCATGAGAACATGTGTTTTTCATTGACTCCAAGGAAGTACAGTAATCCAAAGAGATAATTCTACCGTAAATGGAGAAGATCCACCGTAGATAGAAGTAGCAAAATTATTAACAAAGTATGAAGATATCATGTCAGAGAATGTACCAAATGGTTTACCATCGGTCTAGAGCATCATTCATCATATAGATCTAATACTTGGAGAAAATTTGCCTAATAAAGAAACACATAGGATGACAACTACAGAAAATATGGAGCTAAATAGACAAATACAAGAGTTGTTGAAGAATGGATTGATCAAAGAAAGCTTAAGCCCATGTGTGGTACCTGTTGTACTGGCACCAAAGAAAGATGGAGAGTGGAGGATGTGTACAGACTCTAGAGAAATCAGTAGGATCACATTCAATTATAGATTCACATTGTCAAGGATGGATGACATTATGTACTATTTGAGTGGAGCAAAGTATTTCACAAAGATTGACCTAAACAGTGGATATCATCAAATTGAGATCAAAGAAAGAGATGAATGGAAGACCATATTTAAGATTGATGAAGGATTGTATGAGTGGTTAATAATTCCCTTTGGATTAAACAATGCACCTAATACTTTCATGAGATTGGTGAACAAATTACTAAAGCAATTATTGAGTAATTTTATTATTGTTTACTTGGATGATATTCTAATTTTCACTAAGACTAGAGAAGAATATTTGTGGCTCATCAGACAAGTATCACAAAGACAAAGAGAGGATAATTTTTTGATAAACATCAAGAAGTGTAGCTTCATGAAGACAAAGTTGGTGTACTTGGGTTTTCCATTTTTGTTGAAGGATTGAAGATGGAGCCTAAAAAGGTTAGAAGAATTGTTGAGTGGCCTACACTGATGAACATTGGAGAGGTAAGATCATTCCATGGATTGGAAAGTTTCTACCAAAAGTTCATTAGGAGCTTTAGTAGCATTTGCACACCCGTGACAGACACAATGAGAGGAGATAAGAAGGATTTTAAGTGTACATCCAGAGCACAAAGAAATTTTGAATTGATGAAGCAAAAGGTGACAAAGAAACCAGTGTTAGCATTACCTAATTTTGATAAAGTATTTCAAGTTGGTTGTGATGCCAACATAAATGCAATAGGAGTAGTGTTGAGTCAAGAAGGAAGACCTATAGCTTATTTTAGTGAGAAATTGAATGATGCAGCTAGAAGGAGATATGCAGTTTATGATCAGGAATTCTATGCCATAATTCAAGCCTTGAAGAAGTGGAGACATTATTTGTTTCCTAAGGAGTTTGTGTTGTACACTGATCGTCAAGCCTTGCAGTATTTGAACAGTCATGGAAAATTGAACCAGAGACATATGATATTGGTTGAGTTCTTGCAGAGTTATATATTTGTGTTGAAGCATAGTAGTAAGTCAAATAAAGTTACAGATACATCGAGCAAAAGAAGGAATTTGTTGACAAGAATGAAGATAGAAGTATTGGGTTTTGAAAATGAAAACATGTGTATGAGGAAGATCTAGATTTTGCTAAAGCATGGAAGTTGTGTAAGGAACCAGTAGTGACAGATAGGATTCAATGGTTGGATTATTTCATTCAGGAAGGCATGTTTTTCAAGGGAAGTCGGTTGTGTATTCCAAGGATTTCAATGAGGGATAATTTGATTAAGGAGAAGCATAGTGGAGGACTAGTAGGACATTTTGGAGTTGATAAAATAATAGATTTGGTGAATGAACATTATTTTTGGCTGAAGATATATAAGGATGTCAGGAAGTATGTTCAAAGTTGCAGAATTTATCGAGTAGAAAAAGGGAATAATCAAAATACTAGATTGTATATTCCTTTGACAATACCAAAGGGACTTTGGAAAGATATAAGCATGGATTTCATATTGGGATTACCAAGAAAATAGAGAGGGTATGATTCTATAATGGTAGAAATGGACAAGTTTTCTAAGATGGCACATTTTATTTCTTGTGAGAAGAATAATGATGTTGTACATGTTGTCAACTTATTTTTCAAGGAGATTGTGAGATTGCATGGATTACTAAATAGAATAGTTTCAAACAGGGACACCAAGTTCATTGGATACCTTTGGATGACATTGTGGAATAATATGAAGACAAACCTGAAGTTTAGTTCAACATATCACCCACAAATAGATGGTCAAACGGATGTAGTAAACAAGAGTTTGGGTAACTTATTAAGGTGTTTGGTTGGAGATAAGACGGTAAATTGGGATATAGTTCTACCACAAGAAAAGTTTGCACATAATAATTTAATAAATCAGAGCATGGGGAAGACACCATTTGAGATTGTGAGAGGGATACATCCCAGAGCAGTTACAAAGCTGAGAGACATTAGTATGGAGGAAAAGAGGGGTGTAGAGGTAAAAGAATTTGCAGGATTCATGGAAACATTGCATAGTCAAGTCTAGAATCACTTGGAATACATGAACACTAAGTACAAGGAGAGGGCACATGAGAAAATGAGACATAAGGATTTTTTATTTTGGAGATACAATTATGGTATATCTCAGGAAATAAATTTTTTCAGTAGTAACATACAATAAGTTGAAGATGAGGAAGATTGGCCCATGTAAGTTTCTTAGGAAGTTTGATTCAAGAAATGCATATGAAGTGGAGTTACCAGAAACACTTGGTATATCACCTATTTTTAATGTTGTAGACATCTATGAGTACCATGAAGGACAGTCAAGTGGAAGTAATAAGGAATTTAGATTATAGGATCAGTTACCACATAAACTACCAGAGCAGATTGAGCAGATCTTGGATACTAGAATTGGAAGAAACACTAGGAACAAGCAGTACAAGGATTATCTGGTAAAGTGGAAAGACAAACCAATGGATGATTCATCATGGATTTCTCAATTTGAGGTGGACCACTTTGTTTTTCCTCTAGCCCTTGGAAAGTGAGGTACTCACTTTCTCCCAACCCCAAGTGTCTAATGTAGGAACATGCATGGTTGTAAAGCAATCTTGTATCAACCAAAAACTTTTGTTTTCTTGAAGTTAAGTATGTAGTTGTCTCAACATATTATTTCGCATTTTACCATTGTATCATTTCTTAGCTCACAGAGTAGGATATTGGGTCTACATGAGGTCATCTACAACATATCCATATTTTGGGTGTTTTGCATTCATTTGTAGAAATTTATCACTCTCATAATTACATTGTCAATTCTTAGACAAAGCATTCAAGGCCTAGCTAGCTCAGTTTGATCATGCAAAACTTTTGTGGAATGTGCAAAGTATAATGAAACATCATTCAATCATTTTAGGTCCAAGGGGAACTTCCTTGGAGATCCAAAATACATTTCATTTCCCAAAGGGTTATCTTTTCATATTTGAGGTTGACCTACATGCTTGATCACACATTGGGGTTTGTAAATCCTTCAAATCGATGCAAATCATAATTGGAGTTGGAGATTCATATTTAAGATCATTTGATATCCTTTGAATTATATTCAATTTAGTATTTCATGAGTTGGGAATTAGAAATTTTGATCGAAATTTCTAGGTTGTAGAATGTAATAAGGCATTGTGTGAATTGTAATATTTTTAATGCCCTTGTGGTAGGCCTGTGATCCCTAGTTATTATGCATATGAGGAATATGATGCATGTAAGACTTCAAGTTGTTGAATCAATGATAATATATGTTTGTTGAGCATTTCTTGTGTTATTTTTGTTGTGCTGAACTATATATCATGCATGGTTGTACAATCCTTTGTAGACCCTCCATTCGTGACTGCACCACTATATTTACTAGCCAAATAAGGAAATTATAGTGGTACCTCTTAGGAATCTACATGCCACAATAAAAAATCTAGGCTAGTTTTATTCTAAAGGGTCCAAAATAATTCAATTTTCTAAAATAAAGAATGGTTGCATGTGGAAGAAAAGGAACCCATGAATCTCGTGGTTTTCAACTATTTTAAGGATACTACCCAAGTTGATTTGAGCATGGTCATATTCATCTTTGTCTATGGCATTGATAAGTATACATTCAATACCATCATCAACTAGCAATATTGCATAGGATTAAATATTTAACTTCCTACAATATCATAAAATTTTATTTCAATAGGCATATAGAAAATAAACTTCATGAAGAACTCATCAACTTATGTACAATGCAAAAATTTGTATATCCTTTCTATCTTTTCCATCTCATTTTATACCAAAACCCAAAAAGAATCAAACATGTAGATCTGAGAAGGAATAATACCAATAACCAACAACTAGTGTCTATAGCCTAGGACCCTCTAATTACTAAGGGGTAGCTTATAATGATTTTTAATTACATTTTTTTGATCCTTTAGTATCTAAAGTAAGGGAATAAATATCATATAGGCTACTAGTATCTTGTAAAAAAAATGATAGGGAAAAATAGAGGAAATTAATACTCCTTACAAGAAAATATAGTCTTCACATTGTATGATTTAAAAAAAAATCACCTACCTTATTGTATCTAAGAAAAGAGTTCTTTCTTTTGCAGTATCTAAGAAAAATGATGTCATTGAATAAATGTATGAGAGTGAAGGAGGATAAACTACATCTTAACTCCTCACATTTTCTTGTAGTGAAACCATAATAATTAAGAGAAAAGTGGCATCTCAATTATATAATAAGGTCTAGAAATTGTAGTTGAAACTAGATGATGATAAATGGAGTTATGATCCTTCAATATATTTTTCAATTTAGATTTATAGTATTAAAATTTCTAAAACTCGTATCCATGAGTCCAAGCGTAAAAATTAATTAATATCGCATAAGAAAACCAAGCATGATTTGTAGTGAAGCAATTACCATATATGGTGAAATTTAACCCTACATGAAATTTTAGAAAAATCTATCAAAATGATTTTAAATTGGATCCTTCCAAAAAAATTTGTGGTAGGAAGAAAATATTGACACAAAATTTAGAATTGAAGGAACATAAAGGTAATGTGTGATGGATGTTTAGAGTTTATTTGGTCATCTATCCTTTCCTTTTGGTGACATCCCAAATGATGTGACCCAAGAGAATACGTATGAAAAAGAGAAATTTGATTCAATATTTATTGGAATTACAGGTGTACTTATTGTAAAAAGGGAATTTTTTCATCCTCTCAACCAATTTTTGACTCATTTATATCCACCACACAATAGCATGCAATTCCCATTCCTCAACCTAAATATACTATAAGCTTGAATTGTTCTTAAAAATATGATACCTCAATATATGGTATGCAAGAGGTATTACTATATAAAATTGGATATATATGTGATAGTTTGATAATATCCAAGCAATGGTTTGAATAACCAATTTTTTACCTTACCACAAGTCACCTAAGAGATGACTACATTAGAAGGAACAAGGATTGTTACTTCTAGAGTCCTCACAAAGTTTCAATTTGATGTCGTAACATTGTAAGCATCAATTGAAGTTACAATCCCCTAACCTAGCCAAAATTTACCATAAATAAAAATTAAGTTGCACAAACCCCTCTGATTCCACTAAATATGGTCAAATATCAAGCAAGAAGAGAACTCCTCAGTAGCAAGAAACCTTAATGGCCCTAGAAGCTAGATATTCAATATCTATGTAAGGATGCAAATTTATGATAGGAGTTAGAAGTGATGATGATGATGAAAATGATAAAGATCATCATATGAAAAAAATGGCTTTGGATCATTTTGATTAAAAATATTAGAATTAAAAGAAGGCTAAAATTGATGAGGATAAGGATAAAGAAGTCTCAACTATAAGTCTCGCTTAAGCACCTTTTATGTTGCAATACAAGTATCCCCTCCTCTTCACCTATAAATATCACTTCTCCCTTTGTTTCTTATTCTATAAATATTTTAGTTCCTCTCTTCATGTAAATGTCCATGTTTACCCTAACCAAGTATAAATGTACATATTCTTCTCGCTTCCCTTGTACAAGGTGTTACAAATTTTCTAATTTTTCGCAATCCTCCTATACATATTATTGTTTATTCTTCTCCATCTCTTAGTAAAAATTCACAATATTTAATGGATTATTCTTCTCATTATCTTCCCATTTCCTCAATCACCTTCCTCTCCACCACCATCTCAAATGTTCTCATCACATTCATTCCATTCACCCATTGTTTCATCATGTCAATTCTTCTCATTAACATGTTGTTTCATTTTAGTCCAATTCAAGCATCCACATCATCCTCATTTTCTCCCATCCATCCAAACTTTAGTAACCCATGCCACTCCATTGATAAGCCTTATTATGAAATAAAAAAGTTATCAAATAGGTTTACTCAAAAAAATTAAAATATATGATACCAAGCAATAAAATATTACTAAAAATAGATAAAATTTTGTAAATTCAATCAACATCCACCAAGCGTAAAACCCAATATGATCCAAAGACTCAAAACCTAATAATTAGATGTAGCTATCTAATAATTTCACCTCAACTGCAACAATGGAGTGAGGGGAATTAACCTTGAGATATATTAGTTAAACATTTAGAGGAAAGCGCCAAATTGGTCATCACAAATACCATTTAAATGAACATGAAATACAATAATTAATAGGTGAATCTAAATAATGTGAAATAAATTTTGAAAAGTCTCATATCAAATTGATTCCTTAGAACTTAAAATCAAGGATCTCACAAAAGACTAGTGAATAAGATACATAGAAACTTGCTATATGTTAAGAAATTTGAAAACTAAAATTTATCCAAGTAACTACAATAATCCATTAGGGTTGGAGTCCTTGAAAGAATAAATAATTTGTAAAATTTATTGCACAAAGAGTGAAATAATAAAAATTATTGTAAGTTTCCAAGAGCAATAGACAAAGCTTGTTGGATTTATTCTTATATTGGAGTTCAATTAGCATGAGATGATCAATTGTACAATTATCTTATATTTGGGTGAGACTATATATTTCTTGTTCTTGGAGATCATGTGTTAATATAATTGTTGTCAAACAAATTGCACCCGTATGCTTGAATAATTAAATTCAGCAATCTGTTGAAACATTGGAACTAATTCCAGGATGTGGGTATCCTATAAGGAATTAGACCTCCAGATTCTAGGCTGGTTCCTATGAATTTTTCTGATTAATATTTGGTTATCTTGTTGGGAAAAGGATAAAAGATTAAATCTAAATTCTGAGCTATGAAACTTTACTATGGTGATGCACCGAAGAATTCAATATGCAGACTTAACCCATAGAATGATTACTCACTATTTTCATTTGCACAACTTGATCTAAAAGCTCAAACACTTTAATGTTTTAAACAAAGGCTTCTAAAGAAACAATCATAGAAGGAAAATATGATTCCCACAGCTAGACTGTTTGATTATTGATTAGCACAATGTTTAACTAGTGGATTTAAACTTGGATGCATACAAAAATTCATTAAGGAGATAGAAATATTTAAAGGTTTCAAAACTGCAAACACAATAATCACTTCGATCAATCTTACATGACAATGATGCTTGAAAACTTGAAGGTGAATTCTAAAAATATGGTAATGAAAGGAGTCTTTCTGCAAAAACACACTAATTGACCTGTAAACCTGCTGTTGTATTAATCTAAAAATAATGTTGAGTTATAAAATAATTCTCTTTGCATAATGCAAAGGAGAAAAATAAGAATTGAGGAAAAAATAGTTAAGTTTTTTCAATATATACAAAAATCCTTCAAAAAGGCATGGAAATAGAACTGAAAGTCAAACTTCAGTGAGAGGGTGATAACTCCAAGGCCAAATACGAGCAGAAGCAAATATCTCTGAAAAAAGGAGTCAAAACCATGCAAAAACGAGTACATGATGGTCCAAACTCATTGTCAAGTCATAACTAAAACATGGAAGACTCGAACTGAACTGAAAATCCCTGAAAAGGTGGACCCAAGCATGCGGAAATCACCTTGTTTGTTTCAATCCACCCATGCGAACAAGAACTCCACCTTTGTCTAAAAAGCTCCAAATAGCCATATCTAGCTTGACTCACCAACTTGCATATTTTTACACTTTGCAAAAATGATTGTGAGTAAATAATAAAGTAATTAAATTAATCACTTTATTATTTACAACTACTACTTATCTAACTTTACAATTCATGAAAAATAATAAAGTAATCTAAAAAATTACTTTATTATTTATTTACAATTATTTGCAAATTGTAAAGTCTTGCACCTAATATGCAACCCTTATCACTCCACAAAAGCCATGCATTACTTAATCCAAAGGCATTATTCACCTCTTACATAATAGTCGGCCACTTCATGCAATACATATCATATATTATATGATGATACATATATTTTCTCCAAATGCACTCTCGGCCCCTTCAATATTTGCATGATTTTTTAATTGACTTAGAAGTCAATATTCATTGCTCAAAAGAAATGATGAAGGGAAGAATAAAAGAAACCTAAAATGGGTAAACCCTAATCATCACTTTGCATTTGACTTTGCTTGGAGAGGAGTTGCGCCGCCATGGAGAACACTAAGGCTTTTTGCAGCTTGAAATTCAATATTCCCTTGTTGTTGCTATATTGAATCCTTCTTGGAAGCCCGTATGGTGAGTGATTGGAGGAATCTCTGAAGCTTACTGGGTGATTTCCACGCACGCAAATCTGAGAGTAAGTACACTGCTTGGCACAAAAATGAAACTTCCTTTTGATATTCTTTATTTTGAAAGCTTCGCTCATGCCTTCAAGTCGCGGCTATGAGAATTTTCCTTACGTTCATTGTGCCTTTGTATCGTTGGGTCACATATGAACTCGAGCCATGCACCTGTAGCTGGCGCCTTCCTTAAATTTTTCTCTTGTAAAAGTGACTGGACTCGGCTTCTGCATTTCTTTAAGAAAGAAAAGATGAAAAGAGAAACACCTTATGCATTTTGTTTATAATATGTTATATCCAAGCCCTGTGATACCATATCCGCAACTTTATGAGTTTCTTGGTTCAACTTGTTTCTCTTTACTGGATATTACTTGCATCAGACTATTATAATATGTTATATTTTGTGCCATTTTGACTATGTTTTATCGGGCCGCCATGGTTCTTTATCCCAAGTACCTGAACACATTTCACTTGGAGGGCTTTAGACGTGCCTTCCTAACTCAGAAATTGAGGCAAGTTGTCTCAAAAATCTTCTTCCTTGAGCTCGAACTATCATGAGTAAAACTTTTTTTTTTTTAGTACTTTGCTATGGGCTTGACCCTCTCTCATGAGGGATATGAAACCTTAGCAGTGGCTCTCTTCCTTGTATTGTACTTGAAAACTCCTTTTCTTTTATCCCATTGAGATTGCCTTTGCACTTTGTTTCGAACCTGTATCTGGGCATTGCTTTTTCCCAAAACTCGGCATCCTAGAACAATTTTGGGCTCAAAACTCGTGAGAACCCCTCCATGTATTTTATTTACTTTTCTGAAACTCTCATATTGGGCATTCTGTTTATATACTATGAGGAAACATGACACCTTGCTGCTGTTGTAGCTCAAGCCTTTGTGATATCCAGCTTTTTGTAGAAGACCCGCATGGGTAGTAGAAATTCCTTCTGTGGAAATAAGTGCTATATAAACATAATAAATATGTAATTTTCAGGAACAGAAACAAACCACTATTGAGCTCAACCATTTTGTGTCTCCATATGAATATTTATTGCATTCATTCGTTACTTGTGGTTTCTTTAGTCAATCTCCTATCATGGAATATAATGTATTCACTATGCACCACTGTTTGTTTGCAAAGTTAACCTCTTTGAAAACTATGCATATGTTTTACTACTCTAATTAACAGGCTTTAATCTTGAATGCTCTGCTTCCCCTCTGTGGGTGCTCCATACGGTTGTTCAAAATTTTGTAATGTTAGATACATAGCACTGTTTGTTGTGAATGAACTCCTACAACAACATTATTGCTTTATAATTCATGAATGATTTATGCCATGTATTGAGGTTGTTGTATACTGGTATGGCTCTCTTTTGTTGTATTCAGAACATCCTTGATGGATTCTGCACTAGCTTGCTTACTTCCATAAATAGTTTGATGTTGTGTTGTACATGTTCTCACTCTATTAAATTTCAAAAGAAAAATAACAGTTGGTTGTAACATGTGTGTGCAAGTATAGTTAATCCTCATTGTATCATGTGAAATAAATTTCAAAACTTCATGAAATAGGTGAGTGCTTGATATTTTTTTCCTGTTACTCTTCAGTGTAAAGAGGCTCGATACTTCATTTGTATGTAACATGAATGTAAAGTAGAGCTGAAAACAGGGGTACCAATGAAAACTATGATGAGCTCTCACACTGTTTGATCCTTTCTTGACATGTAGAGAAAATTTATACTGTATGCTCAAACTATTTTTCCTGAATCTCTTTGAAATAAAGTTGCTTATTTGATTATTTCTTAGTTTCAGCAGCTCTTTTAATGATTGTTATCCATGTTAATGAACTCTCATATGTAACTTGAGAGTGTGTCCTCCTTAATATGTGTCCTCCTTAATATGCCGAGCTCAACCCTTGTGGGAGCCCGTTTTACTCCACATATCTGATAAAATGACCATGAACATAATGAACCTGTTCCTGCACAGTGAACAAACAAGTTAAGCAAAAAAGAAGAAGTTGAAAGCTTCCTCTTTCTTTATGCTCTTTGAACTTTGAAATCATCTGATGGACGTCTGATCGATTGCCTTCTATATTTATGTTGGTAATGTAAACATAGGACTGATTTTGATTCATCATTGCATAGAGTTAATCTCTAACATCATTTATGTTCATCCTGCAAGACAACTCAAAAGAGAGCGAAGTCGAGGAACCTGGAAAGCTTCAACAACACCAATAAAAGACATCAAGCATCACGAGTTCCATCATTATAGGAAATGATGAACCACTCTCCCTTCTATGTTTATTTTTTCAACAATTGTATAGCATACAATTTGTTTTTGCACCTCTTATTTGATTGTAAAAATCAAAATGAGTTACTCCCACGGCTTGTGTGGGATTCTGGTTCGTACATTATGAATAAAACAAAAAAAATTATGCAAACTTATGATATCATTTTGGAATGATTTTTGCATAATATCACTGAAATTTACACTGTAATGAAACAATGCACAATATGAATACTTAGCAGAAAATTTTGTTACCATCTTGTGTACCTTTTAGCCTGAATTTATAATTCAGCTCTACCTGTTTGAGCTGGTGGTGAAAAATAGGTAACAATAATTACTATTTGACGAGGTTTCAGTATGAGGATTGTGTAGCCTACACCTAGGTTGGATGCAATTTCAACATGGACCTATTGAGGAAATTGTTCTTAGAGAGAGTCATTGTGGCTTGGAGTATCCTAGAGGATCAACCTCATCCCACTCTTGGTCCTATTGATAGTGAATCATTAATAGGTATTTCCCACCTTATTTTTGGATGCATTTTCTTTATGATTTTTTTCTCATGGGAATGAGTCTTGAGTTGTAGATATTAGATCTAGATGGATTATTTGAATATTAATCACCATGGTTTATTTTTCCTTTGTCTTCTCATGGGAATGGATCTTGAGCTATGGATATTGTTTTCAGAGGGCTTATTTTTAGGACTATAGAATATGGTTTCAAGATTATCTCTTTAGCTTTAGGAATGAATATTTATTTTGATCTTAATTTATTTTAAGATGATTATATCTTGATTAGTCCATTTATTCACATTAATGTTTGATATTTGAGTTGAACAATTAGATTTTGATAAGGATTTTCTATTTATGGTTTTTTGGAGATTTCACTTGTCATAGCTTGAACGCTTAGAGGTGTTGGTAGAAGGACATTATACATGGTTTTGATTTTTAATTTTCTCATTTATGGTTTGATTTTTCTTCTTGTAGATTCATGTTCACATGACACTAGAGTTGAGATTTGTGTGGAGCTATTGCAATCACTATGTTTGTGTTCATGTGTTGTTATTGCACTTCATTATTTTTAGTAACAACATGGAATCTCTTTAATCTCTTTAATTTTTTGTGTTGAGAACAAGAGAGAGCTATGGATTCTAGTTGTTGGGAAGTTATGTGAAGTTTAGAGTGCAATTTTGCATATATATCTTGGTTTGCATGTTACTAATGTGATGATGAGTTTGCATGTTTCAGTGTTTGGGATCTATGAGTTATGCAGTTGTATGGGTTGATGACCCATTTGGTTGTAGTGGGATAACTCAGATGTGGCCTATCTATATCCAAGGTATTAATTCAGTTTTGATGTATACTTTGTTAGTTGACCTTGTATGTGGTCATTTGTGCATTGGTATGTTTCTTTGACATGATAGAATGGATAATTGGAGTGCCATTATTTTCAGTGTTTGGGACTTGTAGTGTGTGGCTTTATCATGATGTCATGATAGCTTGGTTATATTTCATTGGTTGCGCATTTTAGTGGGAGATTTTGATAGTGATGATTTGGTGGTGTACGATTGATTCTTGATGTTTTGATGGCATTTGTATTTTATTGTCTTGGAGATCTTGGTTCTACTTCTTCTCTAGATCTACTGAGATTGCAGTTGAGTATGTGTGGACCATGGGTGATCTTAATTTAGGAGATGGTTGTCATGATTCCATGTGTATCTTGGTGTCATGATTCAATGGAAGTTCTTGGAAGTGATATGGTTTTAACGTTGGTGATGGATGGTCTTCTTTAGTGTTTGTGGATGTCTTGGAGGAGCTCTTAGATCATGTTGTTCCAAAAGAGTTCTTTCACATTTATAATTTTACTGTTAGGATATGGTTAGCTTCATGTGGTTGGAGGTGTTTATTCTTGGTTTAGAGTGTTATTGGTATTTTTTCATAATGTACTCTTGGTTCTAAATTAGATTTTTGGCATAACACATGTTCTCTTGAGATTAGGATGTATGCATTGTTGCATGTGATCTCCTAGGAAGATATGGTTAGATCATGATGTCATGTTGGGTTCCTTATTATGTGGTTGGAGTTTTGATATTGATCTTGTTGGTTCTCTTGGTATTTGAGTATATTGGTCATTTTTTTGGGAGATTCATGAGAGTGTTATGTTACATTTGGATTGTAGCATGGATTGATTGGTTTTATGTTCTCATGGATAGTTGGAGACTTAGGTGAGGTTGGAGTTCTCTTGTGTTTAGAGACATTTTCTTGAGACAATTACTCTTTGGAGGTTTTAGCAGGAAGACTGAGGAGCCTTCACCAGGATATGGATGTGAGTTCATGATGTACCTATAGAGGATATTGTTCTTAGATTGAGTCGTGATGACTTGGTTATCCTGGAGAAGCATTTTCATTCCCCACTCTTGGTCTACTTGACGATTTATCATTTAAAAGGTATTTTCTTTCTTTTTTTTAGATGTGTTATGTTCCATGCTTTTCTTTCTCATGGGAATGAGTCTTGAGACATGGTGATTGATTTGGGGATAATCATTTGAGGATTGTTTAACATGATTTTATATTTCTTTATCTTTCATAGATATAGATCTTGAATTATGGATAGTTGGTTCTCAGGGATTCATTTTGAGGGATTTTAAGCATTGTTATCTCCTTATGCATTCAATTCTATTTATGTTATCATCCATTGATGAGGAGTTTTAGGAGATGGTAATTGGGATAATTTCCTAATTTGGGAATGGATACTTTGAATTTGGTTTCCTTTCAAGAGAGGATTACATCCATGTTACTACATGATATATATATGTTTGTTTGATCAAAGAGATTGAACGTTTGGGTGTTGTTGAGGCTTTTAATTTAGGGTTGTAAGGAGATCATCCTTGACACAATGTAGCACTTTGAGGTGTTGGTAGGAGGACATGTTATGACTTACAAGTTTTCTCTCTTCATTCTATGGTTACTTCCTGGAGGTTCATGTTCGTATGATTTGGAAAGATTGTGGTGACATGTTGTGAGAGAGTATGTAGCTATTGGTGTTGCATGTGTGGATCATTGTTATTGTTCTTGGTACTTCATGTTTTGATCATTTTCCACACCTTGGTATAGTGTTGCTTGGTATACTTGATATGCTTTAATCATTTTTAGATTTGGCATTACCCATGCAGTGGGAGTTGTTAGTTTTTAGATTAGAAATGCAATAAGCATAAATACAACATCACATAGATAATCAACACAACGGTTTACCCTAGAAAAACCCTCCTACTCGAGGAATAAAAACCCAGCAACAATATTCTCTTTATAAATCAAATAAAAAAGGTGCAAAGGACTGCATACTAATTAGGCCCTTGGATTTGGCCAAGTCTTTATACAATAATTTATGTTGCTCCTCCTTGAGAAAATGAAAATACTTCTTACAGAAATTGGATAGGTTTCTCAAACTTGTGAACTGCTACTAATGATGGCGCATTGCTGCTAAGAAGGGTGTTGTTGCTGATAAGTAATGACGAACCTTTGTTGCTTGGAAATGGAAAACTTATGCTGCTTGGAATTGGCGAACTTTTTTTTCTTAGAAGTGGTGAACTATAATGAATGAACTTCATGATCAAATGAAATGAAATCACCTTCCTTATATACAAGGATAGGAGACATCTTCACAAGTTTGGCTCCATATGTGGATAGAAAATACAAAAATATAATTTACATTAGAAGGTCGACCTACCTTGTACAATAATAAACTAAGGATAAAATATCTCTTGAAGCTAACAAACACTAACACTCCCTCTTAGCTAGGGAGGTATTTTCTAGATATCTTCATCATGGAGTCTCTCAACATGACACACATAATGGCTACACCCACATCTTAGTCTCAAAGATGTACAAGAGTTCATCACGGAGTCTCTCAACATGATGTCGTCATGGAGTCTCAACATGACGTCCACAATGGCTACTCCCAAGTGTGAAAGAAACATGATTACAAGTGTTCATAATAGAGTCTCTCGACATGATATTGTCATGGAGTCTCTCAACATGACATCCACAATGGCTACTCCCATGTGTGGGAAAAACTAGTACAAGGGTCCATCACAGAGTCTCTCAACGTGATGTCATCATGGAGTCTCTCAACATGACGTCTCATCTTAGTCTCAGAGATGAACAAGGGCTCACACCTCATATTTCTCCATCTCAAAGAAATATACACTACAAGGGCTTTCACCTCATATTTCTTCATCTCAGAGAAATATACACTATAAGGGCTTTCACCTCATATTTCTTTGTCTTAGAGAAATATACACTACAAGGGCTTTCACCTCATATTTCTCCATCTAAGATAAATATACACTACAAGGGCTTTCACCTCATATTTCTCCATCTCAGAGAAATATACACTACAAGGGCTTTCACCTCATATTTCTCTGTCTCAGAGAAATGTGCACTTCAAGGGCTTTCACCTCATATTTCTTCATCTCAGAGAAATATACACTACAAGGGATTTCACCTCATATTTCTCTGTCTCATATAAATATACACTACAACAAGTCATCATGATGATGTGACTCCCTTTGAAGCTCCAAGTATGGCTCAGCCTCCTAACCTCCTCGTCCAAGGTTGCCTTTGTTGGTTTGTCATAATCCCTCTGAAAGTTAATTCCTCCTCTTTGAAGAAACTGATCAACTTTAGAATAAGAAACCTTCTGAATCAATTTTAGAGCTTGGCTCCTTCAGAGATGTCCGTATGTCGATTTTCATAGTAGAAACATGTTGTGTAGACCTTAATTTGCAATCTCGAGTAAAGTGATTGTACTTGTCACACCTAAAACATTGAATGTGAGAGAGATCCTTCTTCTTCTTTGATTCTCTATCTCTATTCCTCTTTCTTCCTTTGCCTCTTTCTCTAGAAGTAATTGAAGCAAGAACTTGATTTTCTACATCATGATAGTTTCATCGAATTCCTCTTGCTACCAACCTAGACTCTTCTCGAATACAATCAGCTCGAAGATGATCAAACTTGGGCAACTTGGATCTCCCACTGATTCTCTGAATAAAGGGTTCCCAAGATTGGGGAAGACCATTTAGTGCCAACATAACAAGATCTATGTCTGTAATTATATCCCCAATAGCGCTCAACTGGTCTCTCAAATCAACAATCTTAACAAAGAATGAGATGATTAAATCATCTTTATCCATTTTTACATGGTGAAGTTGTTGTCTCAAGGCAAGGGCTCTGCTAGTGTTGTTGATCTCATACAATCCTTTTAGAGTATCAAAAATTTCTTTAGTTGTCTTCAACTTGGAGATGATTGGTACTAGGTGATTCATCATAGAGTCTATCATGATCTTTCTAGCCTTCATGTCATTTTTCTTCCACTAGATTTTCTCAGTATCATCGAAAGGCTCGGGCATATCACTTTCCATGAAATCAAGAAGATCATTCTCCTCTAATGTGATGAGTACCCTGGGTTTCCAAGAGTTGAAGTTTGAAGCTCCATCAAGCCTATCTTCTACCTTGACACCGTTCACCATCTTCTTTTTCCCCACAAATTCACCTACAAATATTTTCCCTTAGGTCTATAATAATTTGCAACCTCATCTCTGCAATACTTCAAGATCTACCCTAGATGAAAAGTTGACTTGATTGCTTAAACAATTATGATGAGATCTTTTCTTAGAACCGCTCTAATACCATGTTAGTTTTTAGATCAGAAATGTAATAAGTAGAAATACAGCAACACATAGACAATGAACATAGTATTTTACCCTGGGAAAACCCTCCTACTCGAGGGAGAAAACCCAGCAACAATATTCTCTTTATAAATCAAATAAAAAAAGGTGTAGAGGACTGCATACAAATCAGGCCCTTAGATTTGGCCAAGTCTATACAATAATGTATGTTTCTCCTCCTTAAGAAAATGGAAATACTTCTTATATAAATTGGATTTGCTGCTCAAACTGGTGAACTGCTACTAATGATGACACACTGTTGCTAAGAAGAGTGTTGTTGTTGTTAAGTAATGGTGAAATTATGTTTCTTTGAAATCGTGAACTTATGTTGCTTGGAATTGGTGAACTTCTACTGCTTGGAAGTGGCGAACTATAATGAATTAACTTGATGATCAAATGAAATGAAATCACCTTCCTTATATACAAGGATAGGAGACATATTCACAAGGTCAGCTCCTTATGTGGATAGAAAATAAAAAAATATCATTTACATTAGAAGGCCAACCTGCCTTGTACAATAATCAACTAAGGAGAAAATGTCTCATGAAGCTACCAAACACTAACAGGAGTTCCTAGATATATATGTTCTTCATTGATAGGTTTGATACAGGGAGCATGTGATTACAGTTTATGGGTTGTATATGTTGGTATGAGTTTACTGATGTTGTTGATGCATAGGATGTATGGATGGTTGGATGTATAAGCATGTTTTGTGGATGTTATTTCCAATCATGTGGGTTTTTACATTTGACAACATCTTGGAGTCTTTTTTATCACTTGGATTTGATTCTCGCGTTCTTGGATTGGTGCATCTTCACCTTGGCATGTTCCTTTTCTTCCAGAGGTGGCATGTTGGAGGATGAGAGGAGTTTTTCCTTGAGATAGTGATCACTTTGTTTGTATTGCAGGTATCTTGATGGAGCACTAGAGCATGTTGGAGATTCATGTGGTTTCATGTATGGCTATGATGATGTATTTCATTGATTGACCCTTATGCAATGTATATAGCAAGTGGGAGTATGTTAGGATCTAGTGTTGTACAACATTGCATAAAATATTATAATTAAATAATTAGTTAGTTATGGTGCATCTAGGAGATGTGGTTAGCCATAATATGTATTTATTTGGGGCCACTTGTAAGTTGTATTGTAGCATTGGGTTATTGTTTTATGTGTGGGAGATATAGGATAATAATTTAATATTTGGGGAAAGTATTTAATAATGTGAAAACTTAGTACTCAATATTAAATGAGGGGTCAGGGTTTTGTGTTCACATGGTTTTATTTTACCACTTGGTTGTATTTGTGTGAAATTTTGTCTATAAAAGGAAAAACATGTTTAGTGGTTAAGGTTGGTTGGGTGAGTGGGTTGTCATTATTGAGTCTTTTTTAGGAGTGCATATGTGAAGCATGGCATGGGATGTGTGGGTACATGCTTGGACACATGGAGGATGCATTGGAGAGGCTTGATGCTTCATAAGTATTCATGGTAACTCTGTAAGTGCATTTATTGTTTTACTGTTGAATAATAGATGGTGCATGGATGCTTTTGGAGGTTGGTATTTTTCCCTCTTAAGGGTTTCCCTAGAGTACATTTTGTGTTATCTTGTGGATTATATATTTGATATATGCATTATGGTTATTTTGTAAGCTTGTATGCATGCTTTTCTCTCATGGGGTTATGTAGGAAATGGATTAAATGGGATGGGTATCGATGTATTATATCCTAGCAATGATGCAGGAGAATCCAGTCGTGTTAGAATAATCTTGCATCACCCAAAAATATTGTATTTTATTTTATTTTATTTTTCTTTAGTTGTTTTGGGGCCCATGGCGACACATGCAATCTTTTGGATAGTTACAAGTTTGAAACAACCAAAAATAATCACCTGCAATTTTTAGTAAGTCAACCTGTTTGGGTTTTGGACACGAAAACTAATCACAGGGAGTGAAATTGAAAAATAAAATCATTGGTGAAAGAATCATCTCAAAATCAGATATTGTTTGGAAGATATTAAATTTTTCATCTCAAGGAATTTCTCCAATGAAGTTTCAAACTCAAAATTGAGGACCTTAGAAGCCTCAGAACATGTTGAAAAATGTTGATCTTATTGATTTGGGGAAAACATGTAGATCTCTTCACAAGCTTTCCAACAATATATTACAATTGAAAATCCAACAGTTGGATTGAAAGTTATGACCATGAGAAGTTGTAACTATATAAAATATATATATATATATATATATTTTCGAGCAAGAAAATGGACAGTGGAATTTCTGGCACCAAAATAGGCTAACACCTTCTAGAATATTCTAGGGTAGTTACACTTCTAGGATAAAGAGGGAGAACAAGGGTTACAAAAGGGGCTCCTGTAGTGCAAATCATGGTTTTATTTTCGCTTTCAAATATTTATAATGAGAAGGCCCATGTGGTTGTAGCATGTTATTTCTTGAGTATTGTAATTTCACTTCATCAAGATAATAGAAAGCAAGTTTTTCCTTTTTTATTTTTTATTTATTTCTCTTGTTTAGTTTTGTGTGTGGTTTTGTAAGGGGGTTACCCTTCAACAAATAAATTTTACATCAATATGTTTCATGTTAGCATGAAAGTGATGAGCACATGATTATACTGAGAGGGGGGTGAACAAATATAATGCAACTTTTACCAATTTAAAACTTTATCCATCATAATAACATCATTTACTCAACATCGATAATTATACACATGAGAAGAACACAATAAAACATGATATTTACGTGGAAACCCTTACGAGAGAAAACCAAGTAAAACATTTCTTTTATTAAACTTATTTTTACAAATTGTAGAGGCACCAACCCCTCATTCAATTTGTGAGCACCAACCCACTAGAGGCACCAATCCATCATTCAATTTGTGAACACCAACCCACTAGAGGCACTAACCCCTCATTCAATTTGTGAGCACCAACCCACTAGAAGCACCAACTCCCACAACTGAATTTGTAGGCACCAACCTACTAGAGGTACTAATATCTTCTTTAGGAAGCACCAACTTCCAAAGAAAAAATAGGTTCCACCATCTTGGATGTTGCACCTTCAACGGATGATGGACAATTAGATCTCTTGTTTGATACCACTCTTCCTCTTGGATTTATCTTCCTTGAATGATCTCCAAATGTGTCTTATTCATAACTCTACTCTTTCCATATTAGTGATTTACTTCATGATGATATCATTTAACTCCACCAAATCTACATTATATTCTTCTTCTCAAACCTTCATTTATCCTCATTCACAAAACTACTCTTGGATGATGCAACTACTGTCATACACTTTCCTTCTCAAATATTGCTATAAATTTGATTATAAATCTACTATTATCTTGCACTAAGATTTGCTATAATTATTCACAAAATCTGCCTTTGATCAACCTCACTCTTCTCACACAAATCTTCTAGTGTAATAATATATATTTCTATCTTCCATACACAAGTCTACCATGATATTCTATTGTATTTTCTTCATATAATTTTGTTGGTGTATTAAAGATATATTTCTTTATCTTCCACTCTCACACCCTCTCAACATCCCACAATTTTTTTATGCTAATATATATCTTCATATTCCTATGAAGAGATACATCTCTTAAAATAGAGATCACTATTTAAAAGGACATCACCTTTAGTTAATAACTCTATATTTTATAAACTTGTATTACTACCTTTTATAAAGAATTGTTGCCTTCTTACAACTAATCGCACCTTTTGCTTGCATTAGATAAGACAAATTTTGTCTTATATGAGGGATGTTTTGTCTTATTCACCTTTTGTCTTTTGTCTCTTATAATTTTTGTTTTATATAACTTTATTAAGTGTCAGTGGTTGCCTTTGTCTAATATAATCAATTCCATATTACTAATGAAGTTGGTGCTTATTATTAAACATGATTGATGCTCTTTATAAACTATGCATTGATTCCTTTAAAGCCTTAGTTTATTACTTCATAAGTGTTTCCTTATAATTGGTTTTTAAACATAATCAATGCCACTATTGTATGATAATCATCCCTATCGTCTTCAACACATAATCATTATTGTATCATTATATGGGTTGATGCTCATTAACCATTGAATTAAGATGATTTAACATGGATCGATTCTTATTTGTTATGATTAGTTCATGAGGATCAAACAGCGTAAAAAATATGAAAATATGACAAATAATATGCCATGTTACTTGGAAAATAACAAAAAGAACTCCAATAATCTATATAAATTGGGCACCTTTACTAAGGATCGGCGTATTTTTTTCTCTTCTCTTGATTACCTTCTCTCCTTTATGTTCTTATAATGGCTTTTATATCATTTACAATAATCATGCCTACACTTGGCATCAATGATAATGATGGCAACTATTTCATCTATCAATCTTCGCTTTATGAACTCTTTGACATCATTGACAACTTCCAATTGTCTATATACCCTTCACATCAATGACAACATTAATGATGTTATTCTAACAATATTTCTCATATACTTGACATCAATGACAATATTTGTTTTCACCTTTGACATTAATGTTAATATTTCCAACAAAAAGCTATGATTTTTCCAAATTAATGGCACTCCAACTATCACAACCAATTCTTTCCATATTAAATTAAGCCAATATTTGAGCACAACCTATGTAACTAAATTATTCTTTTACAAGCATGTGTAGTAGTGATATATTTTTGTTTGGTAGTTGAAAGAGAAAAATTATCTAACTCGTATTTCCAATTCACCTACCCAATCTAAATCCACTAGCCATGTATGTCCAATAGCCTACCCAAATAATTTATACCATGATAACAACTAGTGAAATATTTAGTTCCTTTCATATACCTAAATACTCTCTTTAACAAAGTCCAATGTTCCTTGCCTAGGTTTCACATAATCCTACCTAAGACTTCTACTGCTAGGGAAATTTCTAGTCTTGTGTATACAAATACCTACATTAGGCTTCCTATAATATTAGCATATGGAACATTACAAATGTATTCAAAATCTTCATCTAACTTAGGACATTATTCCATGGACAGTTTTGTTCCAACAAGAAAAGGAATGTTCATTTTCTTATTGTCATGGATCAAAAACCTTTGTAAAACTATTTCTATATATTTTTCCATATGACCAAAAAATTGTTAGCATAGCCCTTATTTATCTCCATATCCAAAATAAATTTTGTAACTAAATATTTCATATAAAATTCATATAAAGTTGGGTTCTTTAATCATTTCCTTATTGTTTCCAATTATTTTCATATAATAAACATACAAACAAATGATAACAAAGTGGTCATTAACCTAATTATAGTAACCACAATAACCAAACTTGCTACAAAAAAACTAATGTTTCATCATTTAAGAGTCAAATTTTTTGTACCGCCGCCTAAGAGATTAGACCATACGAGGATATTTTTAACTTACAAATTAGATTTCACCTTCCCTTTACTAGAAATTTATCAAGATGAGATATAATAATATTCCTCCACATGTCCATGCAAAAAAAAAAAAAATTACATCCATTTACTCTACCTATAAATCTAAAGCAACAACAAAAGAAAGCATGAATCTAATAGAATTAATTTTAGCAATAGAAAAATATTTAATTGAAGTCTAAATCCTTGATCCAAGAATTAAAATTTTGCTACTAATCTCTTTATATGTGTTCTAATTTGTATTTCTTCTTGAATACCCTCTTACAACAAATGGAATTTGTATCTTTGGTAGCTTTACTAATCCCAATCCTTATTTATCCAAGGCCTCCATTTCTCCACCCATTTCCTTTTTCCAAGATTTTATCTCCTTTTATGCAATAGTTTTCTTCACAAATTTGGCCTCATCATTAGTACAAGACAAAGAAAATATACAAAGAAAGACATATGGGTTAATACCATTTGATTGGCCTTTGATAGCTTATAGATCTCCTCAAGGGTGGATTGTGATACTCTTCTTATTATTCCTCCTTTGAAATAGAATTTTCTTCTTGTTCATTAGCTCATTCATAGTTAGATGCATCTTCTTCTTGCTTAGTTTCAAAATGCACAGTTTTTGCTATTTTATTCCTTTGGTTATTGTAAACTAGGAAAAACATGTCCTTCTCGAAAACCTATGTTTTAAGAATATGTTTTTTGTGTCAAAGCATTCCAAAGTTTATAACCTTTTATATTTTCAGCATAACCAATGAAATATATTTTTCAATTATGAAATTCAACTTGGATTGTTTTGTCTTAGGCATGTGAACAAAGCCACACACCTAAAACTCTAAGATGTACAAGAGAAGACCTTTTACTTGGAGTCTTTCCAAAAAGAGTAGAATTAGGAGACATGTTTATTAGATAAAAAGTAGTGCTAATAGCTTCAGCCCAAAAAATTTATTCTAAGTTAAAACCACTAAGCATGCTCCTCTCGTTCTATTAAAGTTGTGTTATTCTTACAACAATCTCATTTTTTTGTAGTGTGAATGGAATTAGTTTTTGTTTAACAATGTTATTTTATTTAGAGAATTATTCAAATTCCTTAGAACAACTTTTTTTTATACTTTCAATTATCAAACCTTTAATTTCCATGTCCTAAGTTTCAACATGCACCTTAAATTCCTCAAACTTAATAAAAAATCATATTTATGTTTTGTATACCCGATTTTTTCCAACGAAATTATCTCTTAAGGAAACATAATAAAGATATTTTCCAAGAGATGATACACCAATCAAACCAAAAACATCATTGTGTGTCAACTCTAAAAAAATTCCTACTCTAGTTTTACCAAAAGAAAACTTTTTTCTAAACATGCAATGCTCACAAAAATCAAATTCAAAAGAATGATCAAAAATACCCTAAACCATTTATTTATTCTTCAATATTTTAAACCCTTCTATATGACTCATTCTTAGATACCACAACATTGACTCAAACTACTAGTTCCATTTACATTTATAGGAGAAATGACAATTATATAAAGTACTAGAACTTAAACTACAAAAAAATCTACCCAAACACCATTTGCCAAAACCAAATTCCATCTTTTGATTTTATACCCATTCTAGTCAAAATATATTCATCTTAGAAATTGAAATTAGAATGCTAGGTAACCCTAGAATGTGCAATACATCATAGTCTTAAATATCTCATCATTGGAAAATAATTTTACCTTCCCACGGCCAACAATGTTGTGAGAAGTTTTGTCACCTAGAAATACCTTGCATCCATTATACTTTTCATATTATGAGTACCACTTTGTGAGGAGTCATGTGAAAGAAAGCTCCTAAATCAATTAATCATGACTCATCGCTAGAATGTATATTAGAAGTTAGAAAAATGTCACCTCTAACATTATCTCCATCAAAGGACTTATCTACAAAGAAGGCTTTACTTTTATCTTTTTTTTCAAAAGTTCCAATACTTTAGATTTTCCATGTGACTTAAACCTACCCTTTGACTTAGATTTTTTTATCCCTTGATTTCCTTTCACCCCTTCTTTTTGTCACTAACTCTTTAAATACAAAGCATCCTTAAAGGCATGCTCATTGAATTTTCTTCATAGTTTTTCACTAATGCAGGAGCATCTAGGGGTACTAGCAATCTTGCATTACCAAAATTATTGCTATTTTATCTTTGTTGTTTTCAATAAGGGCTAAGGTGTGTGGAAAATAAATATTTTAATTTGCAATAATATGATTTTCCCTTGAGGTGATATGTAAAAGCATTTTTTTGTAAGAAATATGTTGAGGTAAATGTTTCCAAGGCATTTAAATGGTGAAATATTCCTTTTGGGCGTCCATTTCTTGGTGGGGACTACTTGGGGTGCATGTGCTTCCATGTTTAATTGCATGCCTTGCATTCCATTGCATGTTTGTACCAAAAGCTTTGCATGTTACTACATGTTTGTATTTGGAGTCATCGGGGCCACCAACAATCAATGAAGATGCAAGAATTGACCAAATTTGATTGGCCATGGTTTAGGTGCCCATGTGAAGGCCATGTGAGAATTGAGTAATTTTAATTTTTTTATGATTATTTCTCCAGGGGTGTGGGTTTTCCAAGGAGGTATTTTTCTTGTGATTTTAGAAAACCATAGTGGTTTTCTCATTCTAAAACTTCTATATTATGATGCCTTGCCATTTTGGGAGATGGCTTTGGAAGTTTTTGTAAGTGAGATGGGGAGATTCTATCGGATTGAAGAGAGGATTTGAAGACTTCATTGTTGCAGATTTCTATTTGCATAAAAGCCCATGTTTTTGGGAGCTAGTGAGCTCCACATTTTGGGAGATCGTGAGCTAGTGAAGTTTGTGTGAAGGGAGTTTGAGAGCTTCAGCTGAAAGAAGGTTGAAAGAGACCAAGAAGACATTTTTGTTGCAGGTTTGGAGGTGTGTTACAGCAGAAAGAAGATTGATGATTTCATGGTTTGTTTGCAATAGTGATTTCTAATGATGAATGCGGGATGAAGGAGCTAGAATCGAGTGAAAGAAGAGAGATTGAGTGAAACCATTTTGTATTTTATTTTTGCTGTCATATTTCAGTCTCATATCAGATTTGTAATGTTTTTCATCAGCCCATATGACTATGAAACAACTTATTTTCATAAATGCTTTCTTGTTATGTAATTGAAGGAGAATTTGAATGAACAAAGACCACTTCTTGCAGATTTTTGTGTTGTTTCAAACCATTTCGAAGTTGCATTTTTAAATTGTTGTGAGTATGTGAATGAGGGTTGGTTTCTTACTTAATTAGTAGTATCAGAGTGGGAGTTCCTGAGTGTGCAGGTAGAAGCACCAATGTGAGGCAGTTTGCACTAGGACCTGTGGTAGTGTATTTGATTTTTGTGTAGACAAATCGTTGGACGTGAGGCAGCCTATACCAGAGAGGATGGGATGGGTCATGAGGAGGCTTATAAGAATTTTATTTTGAGAACAATATTGGGAAGAAGTGGAAAATAGGAAGTATCGTGAAGAATTTGGAAAGCTCCAAGCTAAAGTAAATGTATTAGAAAGGAAGATTAAAGAGAAAGTGAGAGCGTGGGATGAGAGACATGGGAAGAAGAATGTTCCCATGAAAGAGGATAGCGAAGAGAAGAATGGAAAGAAAAGTATTGCATCCCTTTGGTAGGGGTTGAATGTAAGGAAGAATATGTGGGGCAACCTACACAAATGGAGAAGATAATGAGGCACAAGTTTCAATGATAGCATGTGAATGGAGTGCATTATGTACAGTGGATGAAGAAGGTTCACAATCAAAATTTGTGAACATGGATGGTCCTAAGTTTGATGAGAAGGTTGGCGAGCAAGAGGAAGATCTCTTGTTGAAAGAAAAGATGGAAAGATCAACAAGTTTTTGGAAGGAGAATTGATAGACAAACATGAAGAGGAGTTTGTAAAACTTGTCGTTGAAGGTGAGAACATGGATGTTGTAGCAAATAATGAGGAAAATGATGTTAGGACAACGAACAAGAGTGAGGTAAACTTTAAATTTGAATTTAGTTGTGATGATTTTATACCTTCTTTGGTGAAAGTAAAAGAGGATGTCAAGCAAGAAGAGAGTATGCAAATGGAAATTTTTAATTTCCATGGAGTAGTAATTGTAGATTTGTATAAAGATAGAGTAGATTTTGATTGTTGTTTGGATAATACATATTTGGATGTAGAATTTGTAAAGGATGTTGCAGGTGAAACTTGGTGGAGGTGATCAGTTTGTGGTGAGTTGAATCCCACAAGAGCAAAGAGGAGAATGTATGGTATTAGGAGGAGGAGGATGGTACATGGTGGATACAAGTTCACGAGAGGAGAGAAGAATGAAGTGTTGAGTTGTCAGAGGAGCAGGTTTCTTATTCCAACTAAGTGTTGGAAGAGGAGAAAGAAGACTCAATTGCAAGTACCAAATTCAGTGATGGAGTTTGTTGAGAATTGCTTGCAATCCGAAAGGGTGGTAATACCACTCAACTCCATTTTTTGAATCCATATTCATAAATTTGTTTCTACTTCGGGTGTCTAATGCGGGAGCATATAGGGGTACTAGCAATTTTGCATCACCAAAAATATTACTAAATTTTATTTTTGTTGTTTTCAATAAGGGCTAAGGTGTGTGGAAAATAAATATTTTAATTTGCAATAATGTGATTTTCCCTTGTGGTGATATGTAAATGCAATTTTTTGGAGGAACTATGTTTTTGAAGAGATAAGCAGCATTTACAGGGTGTTGTACCCTTCACAATGAGCCACAAGGGCCAAAAAGGAGCAAGTCTAAAAAGCTAACAATAAAATAAAAAGGAACAAAGACATCACTTTAACAGCACAAAAACCATAGAAAGACAGCCAAACAATAGAACACCGGTGCAGGCAGCAGCTAACTGGCATTGTCTGAGTTTTTGAATAGGAGGTCCACAGCATCATCACCAACCCATTCTTGGTTCTCCTGGGCATTATTTCCCTCCAGCTCCTCCTTGATAACAATGGGCAGGGTGCTAGTAACGAAGTGGCCCAACTTCATTGTGAAGCGGGTCAATCCACAAAACCTTTTGTTGAGCATGTCCATCTTCTTCTCCAAAGCACAGGGCTCCTCCCCAACATCCATAGTCCCTAGGATCTCATCAGGCTCAGCAACCAGGGAGTGAAGAATGAGAGGCCGAGGTCTCTTTCAGTAACTTGTTGTCTTCCAGGGTAAAGTGGGGCCCCTCCATGTTCTCGTCCTCATCTTCCTCGATCTCCTCATCCTTATACTCCTTGTTGTCAGACTGCTCCTCCTCCGAGTCCTCAATAATCTATCTTTTTTTATTATTTTTCGCCAACCTCCCGGATCTCCTTATGGTGTTCTCCCCTCCAGTCATGACCGTGGTTTCCACAACAGTATCTCCTTTAGAATATTTTCCAATTATGTTCTTCCCCTTCCCCTCCTTCACTATCAGCTTCGGCACACCTTTTTTACCATCCTTACCTTTTTTGGTAGTGTTGGCTCTATAGGCAGACTTTGTCGGGTGGCCTTGAGATCACAGAGGCTGGCCGCGGCACTAGCATGCACATTACCCATACCTCCTTAGTTTCTTGGTAGCCAGTTTAGCTTTGGGGTTTCCCGCAGTACCCAGAATGGATTTTCGAGGAGGGCTTTTTGACTCGACAGGGGAAATGTTCGCAACAGTCAGGGGTTCAATTTCATCAATGCAAACAGCCGAGATGGATTTTTGAGGACAAAGGGCCACGTGAAAATGGTAAAGTCTCAGGATGAGCCCCTGATGGAGTAGAAGAGGCGAGAGGTCACTCGGGTTAAGGCTGGCAAGCTCCTTGCATTTCTCAACCGAATTTTCCAGGTCCATGAGCAAAAAGAAGGGAAAGCTAAGCAACATTTTATGCCTCAAATGATTTAGAAGGGGAAAATGATAGAAGAAATAGGTTTTGAACCTACCTCCCAGGGCTTCAGAAGGGCTTCACGTTCAAAGCCCAACTGGTTTCGGACCGGTTCCTCATTCCCCATGAAGAACGCTTTGAAGATTTCATTGTCCGACGTCCTAGTGTGCTTAGGGTATTCCTTCCCGGTACACAGCATTCTGGTGGCTTGCGCAATAACTTCTTCACTAACTTCAAAGGAAATACCACCCATTGTGACCCTTTGGAACTTCCAAGAATTAGAAAATTGACCAAACAAATTAGGGTCGTGGCCAACCAAAGTCTCCATGAGAGGAGCAAGGCCACCTTCAGCATAGATATGCCAGACTAACGGATTCTTCCGAAATTCTTCGCAGTTGTCCGGCTTAGTCCGAACGTGGTCACCACCCATGATTTCCACCTACACAGAGAACCAAAGAGTTTGCAGAAAGAGAAAATTATAAAAGCCAGCAGGGCAACAGGCATTCATCACATAGTGGGCATTAAGGCGAGAAATGCAGCGTTGGGTAATGACGCCAGTGTGCAGGTCACACGCGTGAAAGGGAAAATCACCACAAGGTGACTTGACAATGGTATTGATGTGGATCTTGGGAAGATTGTGGCAAGCTAAACAGAAATTGGCGGGCATGCAGGGTTCCTTGGCCATGGAGTAGTCACATGAAAACCAAGAGAAGTTGGTCGTATGGCTAAATTTAGCAACATTCATGTGAGTATAATTAGAATCCCGCGCTAAACTATCAAGCACGAAGGCACTAGAAGGTAGCATTCCTTCATAATGAGGGGTCAAATCAGCATTCATAATCGTAGTCTTGCGGAGACCATGATGGATTAAAACAAGATATCGCACAATCCCAAAGAGGAGAGATCACACGATACGGCCTCTCAAATTCATCAAAGTCTCGTACTTTCCTAATCCCTTCGTAAAGCCGCCTTTTTTTTCCACATGACAAGCCTTAAAATTTCAATCCCGCCACCTATCAGCCACCTCAGTATTAGAGCTCATCCGCCAAGCCCAAAGGACAATCATGTGGGCCCCCCAACCAGCACCCAACACCTGGAGATCTTTAAACACGTGATAAGCCATAATATTTGAATCTCGCCACCGGTCAGCCATCTCAGCATTAGAGCTCATCCACCAGGCCCAAAGGATAATCAAGTGGGCCCCCCACCCAGCACCCAACACCCAGAGATTTGAATTCATTTTGATAAGTGGTTGCTTTGTTCTTTCAAGATGATGTCTTGAATCCTTGGTGGTAACTTCTCCATACTCCTCCAACATTTAGAGTAACCCTAGCAAGTGTCGAGATTAGCCAAGGCATCTGCCACCTGGTTGGCCTCCCTAAATAGATGCGTCACTTTTTACCCATGAGTTTGGATAAAAGGAACCTAGTGTCCAATAGGATATCCTTAGTATTCTAGCCAATTAGTCTATCCATATTCACAGCATCAGTAATGGACTTAGAGTCCCCTTCAATGTGGAGATTAGCAATCCCTAGAGAGACAACAATTTGGAGGCCCATGAGCAACAATTTGGAGGCCCATTCGGAACTATGTTGAGGTAAATGTTTCCAAAGCATTTAAATGGTGAAATATTCTTTTTGGGCACCCATTTCTTGGTGGGGACTACTTGGGGTGCATGTGCTTGTATGTTCAATTGCATGCCTTACATTCCATTGCATGTTCGTATTTGGAGCCATCAAGGTCGTTGGAGATCAATGAAGATGCAACAATTGACAAAATTTGATTGGCCATGGTTTAGCTGCCCATGTGAAGGCCATGTGAGAATTGAGTAATTTTAATATTTTTATGATTATTTCTCCAAATGGGATGTGGGTTTTTCAAGGAGGTGTTTTTCTTGTGGTTTTGGAAAACCATAGTGGTTTTCTCATTCTAAAACTTCAATATTATGATGCCTTATCATTTGGGGAGATGGCTTTGGGAGTTTTTGTAGGTGAGATGGGGAGATGTTGGATTGAAGAGAATATTTGAAGACTCCATTGTTGCATATTTCTATTTGCATAGAAACCCATGTTTTTGCGAGCTAGTGAGCTCCACATTTTGGGAGATCGTGAGCTAGTGAAGTTTGTGTGAAGGGAGCTTGAAAGATTCAGCTGAAAAAAAGGTCGAAAGAGACCAAGAAGACATTTTTGTTGCAGGTTTGGAGGTGAGCTACAGCAACAAAAAGATTGATGATTTCATGTTTTTTTTGCAATAGTGATTTCTAATGATGAATGCAGCTTGGAAGAGCTAGAATCGAGTGAAAAAGAGAGATTGAGTGAAACCATTTTGTATTTGATTTTTGTTGTCATATTTCAATCACATATCAGATTTTTAATGTTTTTCATCAACCCATATGGCTGCGAAACAATGTATTTTTAGAAATGCTTTCTTGTTATGTAATGGAAGGAGATTTTGAATGAACAAAGAACACTTCTTGCAGATTTTTGTGTTGTTTCAAACTATTTCTAAGTTGCATTTTCAGATTGTTGTGAGTATGTGAATGAGGGTTGGTTTCTTACTTCATCATTCACTAAGTAAAGTATAGTTGACATAAATTCCTTTAATTTTAATTTAGAAGCTTTACTGCTAATAACCATGATGAGATGATCCCATGAATTGTATAGTGAACAAATAAAAGTGATATACTTGTCATATTCTTCCATTTTTTATATCTATAGAATATAGTTGACTTACTACTACATTAGGTGCATTTAGATAATCAATTCACAATCTCCTTTGTTAATTTTTATGAATATCATTTTTTTTAAATAGCCTATTTACAATATTCTTAGTTCGATGTAATGCAACAATTTTATCCCACAAATGATATTTATCATACTCTTTCTTGAAACATTCATTAAAACAAAATCAAGAAGACAAGCTAATAGTGCTTATTGCCTTTTTATCACATTCATTCTGGTCAATTCTAGAAGGGATGAAGTCTTGTGCAATTAACACAATCCCTTGATCTATTTCCACTAAGAGATTTTCCATCTTTAATTTCCACAACTCAATAGTTTTGCTTGTTGAAATACACAATCTCAAATCTTGAGGTTTTTTCCATAACATATGGTTTTTAGATCTAATCCTAACACATAAAAATTCTCTCATTGCAAAAAATGAAACACAAGAAAGGTATCCACTCCATTATAGGACCAAGCTAACACAAGCTCTAGTACTAAATGTTGTTTTTGAGATATAGTTTTTTACATATAATAATATAAAATATGATTGAACCTAAAAGACCAAGCAAGATGGGATTTCAAAATGAATATTCCCACTCAAATTGTATTAAATGTCAATAAAAATGTGTCTCAACCTTGAAACTACAAATTTTAACACATAGATATGTATATGGAATTATGTTTAATAATGGCTTATGTTGTGACACCCTCTACTGTGAAGTCTTATGTTGAGTCTATGTGATGCTTCTCCCCTCTACCTACAAAAGGATTGTTAGGCGCCCCTCTTAAGTGTGTTCCCCTTGGAATGTTGTTGGCTTCTGTAGTGGATTGTTTTGCTTTCCTCATTGCTTCACTTGGGTCATTTTTGGGGGTTTCACTAGGCTCCATTGTTGTTTCTATGGCTCGGGTGCTTCTTGTTGTGGTTTGTTCACCCCCGGCACCTCCTTTCATGCCTATTGTGCCTTCGAGAGGTTAATCCTTCTCCATGGCATCCAAGTCTAGTCATGCTCTCCTTCCTATGGTATGCCAAAGCACTTTGTCCAAACCTACTATGGTGGTGGTCTGCAGGGAGGAAGTGACTGAGAATGAAGATTTCTATTGGCGACCGGGCTTGGTTTTCCACTTTACCAACTTCTGGCCCTCTCTGCTTGACCTGAATAAGTGGTTTTTAGGGTATTGGAGGACATTAGTTGTAGGTAAGATTGAACTCTTCCCTTGTGCAAAAGGCTTTTCATTGCTACTTCCACTTTTGTGGGGGATCGTTGTGCAATGTTGGGTTGTCTTTGGGCTTGGGGAGGTCACTGTCTCCCGCTCAAACCTTGGTCTTCCTCCTTCAATCCCCTTACCAACACACTCAATGTGCATACAGTATGGGTTAGACTCTTGAATCTCCCCCTTCAGTTCTAGGAGGAGACTTGCTTTTAAGCCATTGGAAAATCTATTGGTCATTTTTTGTAAACTAATGATGCTACTTTTTTCATGGGCCATTCTACTTGTGCTCAATTCTTGGTGGATATCGACATATGTTTGCCTCTCCACGATGAGGTGGTTTTGTTGTTCAGAGATCGACATTGGTCACAACCGCTCGACTATGAGGGTCTCACTTTTAGATGTCAACGTTATTTTTGTGTGTGTCACCTAGCTTCAGCTTGCTCTTTCCTACGTCAGAAGGGAGTGACAACTTGGGGGAAGGATGCTAATGATGATCCCCTGACTTCTCTGACTTCTAACTCTCTTGTGGTGGCATCCCCCAATCTTTTGTGGAGCCTTTTTCTCTTGATACAAATTTGGGTTGTCCTGCTACCCTTGATAGTGCTCCTGAATGTGCTCTTACTACCCCTTTGGTTGCTTTTGTCTTGCCCCAAATTTATTTTGGGGTTGGTGATTGTTGCTCTCTAGGTTGTCCTCCTAGCGTTATTGGTCTCCCTATGGAGGAGCCTCATGTTCTCCCTTGCAATGGGTGTTCGGACGATTGTATCACTTGGATCGTCGTTCGTAAAAGGCGTAAAGGTCCCTCTACCTCTTCCAATTCTCTTTCTCATGACTTATTAGCTAATTTTGATTGTTTAAGGTAGTAACCCTTGTTCGTTCCAGTTCGTAGCTCTATTCAAAATATTTGTTGGTCTTGTTTGGTCCCTTGTCTCACCTTTGGTGAGATTTGTTTCCTTTATCCAAGATGGTTGTTTTGTATTGGGTACAGGCCCTTCCCTTTTTTATCTTAATCAAAACCATGCAACTACAAAATGTCACTATTTATAGCAAGTTTACATTTGAGCATAGACAGATTTGAAATTTTCTCCAAAGCTACAAAATCACCAAATAAACATGTTGGTAAATTTTTGACCCAAGATCATGTCTAGATTTCAAGATATTAAGTTTCATTTTTGTTTCGAAGTCCAATTTGATGCACTTAGAGGAAGTTTTTGGGCCCAAAATTAGTTGTAACTAGAAAACAAAGTTACATCTTGATAGAGCACTTCACAAGCTTTACAACAGTTCAAACAATTCATCTATCGGACTCCTTGATCAAAAGTTATCACATCTGAAAGTTGGGTCTCTCAAATTGAGAAATGTGAGAATGTGTTGGACACATAAAAGGGTTGTAAGAGGGAGTTACATGTGTTGATGTGTGTTTTAACACATCATAGGGCATATTTGATTGGAGATAATTTGAGCACCACTTTTTAGGTGATTTTAGCTCATGGTTTTCTAAATATTGTTTGACAGTTTCATGTATTGTAGCTCCTATATATTATGTGCTTGAGATGGAGGTTGTGTGCATCTTATAGATATTGAGTTGCCTCTAAGTCTCTAGTTGGTGAAACTCCTATTAAAAATTTGCTTTGCAAGTATATTGTGATCTTGTTTATTTTTTAATAATATATTAGACAAGTTTTGGAGTGTGGGGTTTTTCTCCCGAAAATTCTTCCCACATAAATCAGTGTGTTGTGGTATGAATGGTATTTAGGTTTATGTTTGTTTAGTTTTTGTAATTGTTTTAGAGATCTAAAAAATTGCATAACCTTCCTCTCAAGATTAATGTAGGAATTTGTTCTACTATCCTAAGTGGTATTAGAGCTTGATCATCTTTGGTTTCAATTGTGGGTTGATAAGTTTTTTGAACTATATAGTTTTGCATAGGAGCTTGTATAGAAGATACTTTGTGATCTTTTTGCAGGAATTTTCAGATGACAAGCACATCAAGGTGAATAAAGGCAAAGAAGTTTTTGATAACAATTTTGAGATGTGAAAGCTAAAGATGGAGAATATGTTAATTGATTGAGATATGTTGGATGTTATTAATAAGAAAGTTTCAAGGCTTAGAAATGCTACTTTGGTTGCTCAATATGGTGTTATAGGCTCTAAAGCTAGTGGTCTAACCAAATTATGCCTAGTAGACTCTATTTTAATCAATTTTCATGAAGATTACTCTACAAAGAAACTATGGAAGAAACTTGGTGAGATATATCAAGCCAAAGCTTTAGTGAATAAGATTTTCTTGAGGAAGAAATTTTATTCCTTGAGAATAGAAGAGGGTGGATGAATTGAAAACCATCTAGAAGCATTCAATATGTTGGTGGCTCAATTTTTATCAATTGGTGTAAAAATGGATGAGGAGAGATGTCAGATCTTGTTTTCTTTATTCATGAGATTCTCTCATTATGACTATTGGTAGTACTTTTTTTATCTTGAAATTTGACCAAGGCAAAATCCTATATAGGCACCGCTTTTCCCCTCTGTTGTGATTTTGTAGGTTTAGATCCGAAGACGACAAGTTGCATAGCAGAAGAGCAAAGTGTGGACCTAGAGGTTTCATGCTAGACAGTTCCAGATCTTGATTCATACTTCTCAGTAAAGGACACCAGTGCCCTTGACCTCCCAATTTGGCTTCAAACTTGCAAGATAGGTACACAAAAGTCTTCCCTTCTCAAATTTGTCTTATGTCTGTTGATTTTATGTTCTGTCGATGCAAATAAAGTGTGTTTTCAGATTAGGTTTCATATTTAATTAAATCAATTGAATCAACCTTAAACAATTTTCAAGACAACAAAAGAACCACGTCCAAGCAAATTGGCTCTCCTTTTAAGTTGATATCCAATCTCAACACCTTGTTGGCTTGGATTCTAATGTTGATGTGAAGAAATATTGATCTTAGTAATATACTCATTAGGTCTAGGATCTCTTTTTCCACATCACACAGTAAGGAAAAATTTAGATCCGATTGCTAGTACATTAAGAGCAATTATATACCAAGTGATAATCCTTTTATAGAATGTTATTGGCAAAGGTACCTATTATCTTTCTAATAGACCTCTAAGATCCCTCCCAACATGACCCTTCTTAAATTTATGGACATGATAGCATGGTCTCAACTCACAAAGAGACAACTAGACAAGTAGTCTAAAAATGTAGGTGGAGTCTCATTATGATTAAAATGATACCCTCACAATACAAGAAAATGTATAATGTTCAATGCAGAAAGAATACAGAAAAGGATTTGGTTACACTATATACCTTGCTAATGAAAAAATTACATTGACTAGGTACATAGGAATACGAGCCAGACATTAAAGATAGGTAACATGTCTAATCCTTCTCACTGTATTTTTTGAAAATCTACATAAAAATGACATGGACAAAGTTTTCTCCAATTTTAACTCATTAGTGGACCTTTAAAGAATTGTTCTTTTCTGAAGTGCACTATAACTAACTCACCCTCTGAGTAGGTTCTCTCTCATTTGTGTTCCTCTATGTGTTCCTTATTCTTGGCACCACTAACTTATAGCTACCTACCTCTTAACTTGTGTGTGTACTATTGGACTAATCGCCAAAGTCTACCTTTGGATTTATGACATGGACTAACTGCCTCTCATGAATCTGTTTATCTCTGGTGTTTGTATCAAGTGTTAACAGCTCGATCTTTTGGTGCAACGGCAAACGTGTTCCAACATGTACATCCTCTATTTGTTATAGGAAGTCCTTAATCTCTACATGGGTGTGCTTGCCACTTTCTATTCCCAACTAATCAGTCACCTCTTGGAGAAGTTCCTTATGCCACCTAGAATAATGTCTTTCATATGAACCTATTTATTGAATTATTGGTTACTCTACTTCTACCAACACAAAATCATACTATGCAAGGTTTTCAACTAAAAATCTGAGTAAGTTACCAAGACTCTGATTAACAACCTATGTTTGTCCATTTGTCTATGGATGATAAATAGAACTATAATTGAGTTGTATACCTATTTTCTTCCATAGGGTAAACCAAAAATGGCCAAGAAACTTAGTATCCCTTTTCAAAATAATGCTCTATGGTAACCCATGCAACCAAAGAACTTCATTGCAAAACAAGTTTCCAATCCTAGATGCGTCATTCAACTTTTACAAGGAATGGAATGTGTCACTTTCTAAACCTATCAACCACAAAGATGTAGCCATTACATCTGTGTGGCAATCCAACGATGATGTCCATGAGCAATTTCTACCACAATTTGTTTGGTGTGCACAATAGCTCATATAACCCTATATTTCATGTCACTCCTTTTGTCAACTGACATGTTCTACAATGCTCTACAAATTTGTGTGTCTTTACACAAATTAGGCCATTAATACCTCTCCTCCAATACTACCAAAATGTGATTTGCACCAATAATACCCTTCCATGAATCTCATGAATAAGGTTCCCCCTCATTGAAATATGTGTGATACACAATTACTATCTTTTGAACAAGTACTCTTCTTTTGCAAAATGGTCATCAAATGAGTTTATCTCCTACCCATGACTTCGTTCATGTGCACCATCAAGATTGCAATATGCAAATCCTTCATCATCTCCATGCATAATGACTTTGTTGTTATACTAGACAATAATGTTGCCTCCTACTTAAGGAATCTACAATATATTCTTTCTCAATAGTGTGATGCTTCAAAACAAAAGAATAACCCTATAGATATTCCACTCATCGCATGTGCCTCAACTTCAAATTTGCTTGGTTGTTTACAAACTTCAACACCTAATTATATGTGTACAACACAAACCACATTGTGCCTCCACTTGTACAAATTTTACACAATTACATTAAAAAAATTGGTCATAAATGATATATTTCCACCTACCATCATTCAATTTCTCATTGAAATGTGTTATGGTCTTACCCTCTTGATTTAGAAAAACACCAAGCATGCTTTTTTTTATATCAAAATCCACCTTAAAAACCTTTTCCAAACTTAGAGAGTGTTAACACAAGCTACTTTGTCACTTTCTTCTTCAAGAGTCTAAAGCTTTTAGCAACAATGGTCATCCATTCAAAACCATTTTTTCTCACATAGTGAGTCAAAGGCATTTAAATACCATTGAACTTCCTAATGAACCTTTTTAGAAGTTTAACAACCTATGGAATCTCCTTACCTTAGTTGTGCTTCTTGGTTCTAGCCACTCAACAATTGTGCAAACCTTTTCAAGATCCATCTTCAATCCTTCTTGAGATATGACAAATCCCAAGTTGTCAACTACTTCATGAAGATGTGCTTTTTTAAGTTAACATGCAACTTCTTTGTCAACTACACAAAAACCTATTGCATGTACACAGGTACTCATTCCTAGTCTTGTTAAACACTAACATGTCATCAAGGTAAATGACCACAAACTTGCCTAGAAATGGCTTCAAAACCTCATTCATTAACTTCAAGAATGTGGTCAACATATTAGTCAACTCAAATGGCTTCCCCATCCACTTATACAAGCCTTCCTTAGTTTGGAATGTAGTCTTCCATTCATTACCTTCCCCTATGTGGATCTAATGATAATTGCTCTTGAACTCTCTTCAAGAAATAACATGCACCACTTAGACAATCCATCAAATCAACAATGTGCAATAACAAAAACCAACACTCAATGTTAATCTTATTAATTAGTTCCTCCCCCATTTAATAAAAGTACTACAAGCACTATAAGGACTCATGCTTTCCTAAATTAGACCTCGTTCTAAGAACTATTCCACATATCGGTCTAACTTCACACTCATATCTAGGCTCATGTGATAGGGAACTTTTTAGGCAAACTAGATCCTAAGATAAGATCCATGCAATGTGAGATGTGCATCAAGAGCAATCTATCTAGCATCCCTATGCAAATCACATCTACAAACTGCTCGAACAAAACGACAAATTTAGGCTCCTCAAATATGCACAACCCTTATTTCTCCTATGTAGCCTTTACTAATGCATAGCAATCCTACAAGTCATTTACCTCCTTGAGAAATGCCTTTGTTGAGATCAACATCATCTTACCTTCAACAACAATTCAAACTTCTTACCATTCTTGACAATGGTATAAATGTTCTTCCTCCTATTGTGGATGACATAATTATCATACTACCAAAGCTGACCTGATAACACATGCCATGTATCCATGGAAATCACATTACACTAGATATCATCTATGTAGTTGCCAATGTAAAATGTCACTCCTCTGCTTGATCACCATAAGTTGTCCCTTTGCAACCAAGAAACTTTCTACAACATGTGATGCACAACCATCTTCAAACCCAACTTCTAAACCATTTTTATAGCCACTAAATTATCAATGTTGCCTCGAATAATCAACTTGCAACACATACCACCTAATTTGTAATTAGTGGAGAAAATATTCTTCCTCGACCATAGTTTGTTCTATTCTTGTGCGAGTTTGAGCAAAGCCTTATGCATCATCAAATTCTCCCTTGATTAAGAAGTTGCACTTGTGTCATTGTCTTACTCTTCTCTTTGTGCAATATCCATGTGCTTCTTCATGTGACCTTGTTCTCGTGTAACTTCCAAACACTCAATTGCCTAATGACCTTCTTGCCTACACCTAAAGCAAATCTCATTGAAGCATTTGTCATGGCCTAGACTTCCCTTTCATCCACCTCTACTAGAGGGCTTCTTGCCTTTTAAGCATTGCACGATATCACTAGATTCTATTGCTTCCTTTTGTGCTTAGATATGGTTTTCTCTACCTAGTACACTATGTAGTCTTTGAGATAACTTGTATGCCTTGTATGCAAGTTGATAGCCAATTTCTATAGGAACATATGTGCATAAAAAAATCATCTTAAATGGAGTACAACCTATTCACATACCTAGAGACCTTTGTGTTGTCTTTCACATGACTAAGGTGTACATGAAGTCTAGTAATTTTGTGTATTCTTTCATGAATATCTCTTGTTGGCACAATTCTATTACTTCTTGAATAGATCTACTCTAGTAATTTTGTGTACTCTTTCATGGATATCTCTTGTTGGCACAATTATGTTACTTCATGGATAGCTCTTGTGTACTCTTTCCCTTGAGCTTGGCAACCATGTGATCCCACTAAGAGATATTTATCTTGTTCCTCTTAACACATTTTTTCTTCAAGTGGTCCCACCATAAAGAAGCATGCTCTTTCAACATCATGACAACATTTTTTACCTTCTTAATGTCCTTGATTGGTTCAAAGTCAAAGTATTTCTCTAGCTCAATGATCTAGTCAAATAATTCCTCAAGATTTAAGATTCCCAATTAGTTAGGAAAAATATATCCTCAACTTTCACAAGAGCTCCTACAAATTAATCTTCTATAGCTTCTTCTTCATCAAAGTCCACCTTCACTTTCTGTGAAACCTCTAAGTGTTCATCCTCACTAATATCATCAATCATGTATGCCCTCTTTTGTGTAGCCTCTATAACATTGAGTGTCTCCTAGAAAGCTCTCAACATACCAACAAGATTCATCAAGTACAATCATCTAACCATTCATACTTTGTGGGCCATCATAGCTTATGCACCACCCACAATATGGCCATCACACAAATACTTAAAAACTATGAATCTTGTGCACATCTCACACCCAAGACTCAACCTAAGACACTCTAATAACAACTCATGGAGCATTGTAACAAGTTAAATGATCACCCAAGAATGACTGCACACAGTCACAACAAAAGCAATGGAAGAAAAAGAAATGAAATGCAAGAAAATGGAATCTTCATTAACTACAACAAGAATTACACGCATGTGGTCCCTTTATTACAAATGGAACACAACAACAAATAAATCTAATAAAAGAAACATCCAACCCTAAGCAAAGACTATGTTACAAACTACCAACCCTCCAAGATACCAACCTTCTACAAATTCTCAACCCTTGGCCTCTAACATTCAGTCCCTTTCATTGAGTGACGCCATTAAATAATTGGACATAGAAACGCTTGACATGCAACTACAAATTGAACAAACAAGAAGACATCTACCAAGCATTTATGAATTGAAGAAAACCAATATTTTAAGAAGATAAACCAATCTCAAAAAATGTCCCTTTGGTTCACAATTAATTTACCACTTTCATATAAACTATGTGAAAATCTCAAATCAACCCCAAAGGATCAACTACCAACTGTACAAATTATATTTAGAGAACTATGGCACTAGACCATATACAATTCAAAGAATTTAGCATCAAGATAAGACATGCATAAATAAGACCATTCAAGTCAACTCAAAAACCTAGGCACCACCCAACAAAAGTTCAACCATGTGTGGTGTAAGGCCACAAAATTTGGAGGTTGCCTAGTGACTTGTGCAATAGTGTATAAGGTGTGTAGGCAATATACACAAACCAAGACTTGCACAAAATACATCACAGTACATTCAAACCACTACATAGGGTACCAGAAACAATACGTTGCATACAAAGATGCACTTGGTTGCACAAGGACTAAAGGTAGAATGACACACAATGTAGAGTGAATCAACCACTTGCCCAAACCAAACACAAACAACAACAAAGGAAGATACACAAGCACACAACAAAAATAAGGCATGCATGAAAACAAACACGCATAAACAATACAATATATTTTTAGAAGGAAGATACAAATTGCTCAAACCTTGAGATGCTCTCGAATTATTTACCTTGTAATTTTACCAATATGTATATATAAAAATTCATAAAAAATGACTACCTATAAAAATTAGTCATCAAAGAAAAGACTTAGTAAACACACTTTAAAAGCCACAATTTTTTAAAACATTAGATAAAAGCTACAATTAATTAAACAACAAAGTGTTTTTATAGGATGCTCCCATTCACTTAATTTCTTTGAAAAGTAAAAATGAAAATTTAAGAACATATAATTTCTTACTCTGCTATTAAATTTTACACCATATGATTTATATGTATATTGGTTTAATAATGCAGCTTCATACTATCCCTTTCCATTCAATAACTTCTTAATTTTTATCCCAATAAGAATGTTGGTTGGATCACCTTATTTATTATAACCAAATTAAACTTTTCCTCCTTTAGGGATTATTTATCAAGTGAATAATAGAACCACCACCACGAACATCACTCCTACTCCATTTATTGGATCATTTATTGAAGGACCAACATCAAACATGTACCTTGGGACTCGATAAATTTGGACATAAGAGATACCATTTGTCTATGATTTCGCAAAATGGACAAAGTCTGATTTGTGAACCATATAATGCTGCCATAAGAAGCCACTCCTACTGATGGTTGGAGTAACCTTGCAATAAGCATTCCTAATGTCTATATGTGCCCCAAAACAATGTGTTTTTAAGTCAAGACAATATTCAAATATTGCTGTTTTAAATTAATGGTGAGAACGTGAAGCCATGTTCAAGAGGACAATTGTGCAAGCTTTATCATTTGTCAAATTTTGAATTGGTTGTTAGTGTTAGCTCCTGGTTGTTGGTGTTAGCTCCTTGATAATGGCTTTTGTCAACCATGCATCTTTATTGTTTGATGCGGTGTACCTTTGTTAGTATTAGTTTCTTTGATAATGGACTTTGCTGATGTTGTATCTTTATACTTAAACTTGAACCTCACCTTCAAAATTTATCCCTAATTTCAGTCCTGTTGTTGACTTATAGGAATACCGACAGTTGTTACAGTGCTTATACCACTTTTTAAAATGTGAAAAGTAGTCTTCTTGGAGAAAATGAAATGTTTAAACTATTTAAATGCTTCAAACACAATTCAAGAAAGACGATATACACAAACATCTTTTCCCCTTAGAATGGTTTGATTTATGATAGACATTTTAGTATATTTTAATGACAAATAACACGCAAAGCAATAAAGAAAACAATAGATGCAAAATGAACCACCTTTAAATTGATTATTCATATTAACCAATTAAAAATAGTCCCTGCTAAGGTGCAAACTATGAAAGAAAGATTATTATTTTTTGGTTTAATATACTTACATCTCTAAAATCAAGCCAAACAACAATAATGGATTGAAGAATGTTGACTAAAACAGTTTAGCAAACTGTAGAGGAGATTTAAAATTCCCCTCACTAAAAGCCTTAATGTACATTAAGATTCTCCACAAAATTGTTTCAAAGGAAACCACAAGCTGTAGCACCAAAAATCAAATGCTTTAGTAACCTTTGTTCCCACGGATACGAGTCCTCATATCAACCTGACACACATCATTAGCAAAATGTTGTTAAGATTTATACACATGTGCAAGCTGCGTTAAAGCTAAAATGGCACCTTCTAGACCATACTCTAGGAACTCCACTCTATTTAACTAGAATGCCTGTTAAAATGGCGATTGCATATATTTTCCTAAATTGTCCTCATTCTAATAATACCATATGGCAATCACCTTGTAGATGGACATAATGAAATTTAGGATTTTTGTGGTTTTGACTAAAAGGTTTTAACAATCATTCCTGGTTAGATATTATATTCATTCCTTCACTAAGCCCAAGAGATCCTCCATTTTACTTTCAATTTATGCACACCATACAACGATAACTATTCAAATAGACAACATGTCCAAACCAACATGGAAGGATGACTTTGGCCTTCTAATGTCGTGTACGAAAACCCATCAAGCTGAACATTATAACAAAACAATGAAAAAGAGTAAGAATCTTTAAGTGTTTCTATATTTTAAGCACTGAAAACATTCCAGAACTTGGTTTCCTTACAATGAAAGAAATTTCTAATTAAATAGAAGGTTGACATAGGTAATGATTTAGGATACAGTATAGCATAGAATTTGATGTGAAAATCCAACACTTCAATAATTCGTAGAAAACATTTCACATGGAGAAAAGAGGTGGAAATGACAATTGCATTTGTACAAAATTCGATTCTCTTTAAATGTGATCACATACTGTGGTTTGTGAAATTACTTTAGGCATGTAACATGTGGTGGAACTAAGGGGGAAAATGTCAGAAATTGTGTTGTGAAGTACTATGGTGACCAATGCTAATGTTGCTTTTATTCTTTGGGATCTATTTCATTAGGACTCGTCAAACTACTACTTCAAATGTTCAAATAGAAATGGAGCTAACTACATCATCACTCCATACACAAATCTTCTGAGGGTGTGACAATTTTGCCAATTCATCATTCACCCCTTTCTTTTACCTCGTAACCAAAATTAATTATTTCAAACACACCATCCATTTGAATGTTGACTTTGTTGTATTGTGCTTTGCATCTGAAATAATTGCAAGGTATCATAATCTAATTGCACTATAACGGATATGATATCAGTCAACCACCACATAAGCACCAGTCCTAACACATTGTGAAGCATTCACCTTGAACTTGAAGTACAACTATAGAACTGACATTCTCAATCCTTTGATAAAATCTTTGGAATGTAGCCTCCTAATGCTTCTCCAACAAAGCTTCTTACTTTAGAGTGGATTCAACAGTGCTGCGATATTTGAAAACCTTGCAACAAAATCGTGAAGACACAAATGTGCTCCATGAGACTTCACACCTCTATTAAGCTCACAAGTCTAGGCAACATATCAACAGAGTGATTCTTGACGGGGTCTATTTTTAACTCTCCTTTTTCAGCTAAAAGTTGCAAGTACATATGTAACTAGTGCACAAATTCATTCTTCTTCATGTTTGCTTACAGTTGAATTTGGTACAAGGTGAAGCACTACCTCCAAATGGTTCAAGGGCTATACTAATATATCACTACGAAATTGTCAAGATATACCATAATGAAGCAATCAGTGAACAGCTTAAGGTCTTCACTATTCAAACTCATGAAGTTCACATACAATATTAATTGACCTTATAACATTGTACTATTCCTAGCACATACTAGGAAAAATCCACCTTGATCTTACACTACAATTATGTACTTCGCATTTCTAACATTAACAGTGTGCAAATCCTTTGCCAAAGAGTTTGAAAAGCAGCCTCCTAAATGAAGCTTCTTCCCTCATTGAAGATTCAATGGTTCTACAATGTATGAAAACCTAGCAATGAACTTCTAAAGATACTTAGTACTCTCATGAAACTCAACACCTGTATTATGTTTATAACTCTAGACCACTAACAAATAAACTTACACTTCTTAAAGTGCACAGGATAAACATTTGCTCCAAATGATTCAAGTGATCTACACAACTCACTAATCAGACTCATGAAGTTCGTTGGTATATCACAAATGCCAAACAAACCACTAACCACTTGCACAAGCCCTGTTTAATGTTATACTATTTTTCCCTAAGAATCCCTTTGATTTATCTCGATGATGACCTGAGTTCAATTAAAACCTTTGTCAATGATGGAAGTTTTATTAGAACTTCCACAACCAATCTCACAAAAAATAGGTCTTTAGTAGGGATATTGTTTTCTCATGGCAAACTTTTTCGAGGCCCAAAAATAAACACGCACCACAATCATCCTTTAAAACTAGCACTGTAGGTGATCCACGTGATGACATGCTCACCTATATGGGCCCCTTGTTTAGGCATTAGAATATATGTTTTGAGATTAAAAAACTAATGCTTTATTCATTTGATATTCAACAAAACTACACTTAGGATAAGCTGAAACTAATGCTTTATTAGGGTGCTCAGGTGCAACCCTTTAAAGTTTTAAACTCAAACACTTCCTCACAAAACAAAATCAGATTTTGAACTTATTCACCTTGTTCCACAATAAGTAACACACACTCAACTTTTATTTTCATCCTTGAGCCTCACAAAAAGAAGCACTGAATTCTCGTTGTCATTTTCCAATCTCTTCACATGTTGCAATTGTTAGATTTAGGATCAGAAATGAAAGCAATCGGAAAATGCAGCACATAAGACAATGAACACAACAAGATACCCTGGGAAAACCTTCCTACTCGAGGGAGAAAAACCCAGCAAATATATCTCTTATATATTGAAAGAATAAGAGCAGAAATCTGCTTACAACTCAGGCCCAACACAATGCCAAATTTGATAAAATGAATAATAGCACCTCTCCTAGATGCAAAGATACAAATGAATATGCTTCTCCTTGAAATCCGTCTGCTGCTACAAAATGATGATCTGCTGCTACAAGATGATGATCTGCTGCTCAAGTATGAACTTCTTCTAGGAATGCGAATTATGATGAATGAACTTGATGATCAAAATGAATGATCATCACCTTGTATTTATACAAAACTAGGCGACTCTTCATTTGGGTTGGCCTCTTTTAAGAAACAAGGTGACTCTTCATAAAATTATTATATATAGCAAGTCCGACTTGCCTTGGTATTATTTATCCATCATTTTTAAATTTGAGAGAAAGATATCTCCCACTACTATAACATCAACACTCCCTCTTAGCTAGGGAGGTATCTTTCCAGATATCCACGTCATGGAGTCTCTCAACATGATGCCCACAATGGCTACACCCATTTGTGGAAAACTCAAAGGTTCATCACGGAGTCTCTCAACGTGATGTTGTCATGGAGTCTCTCAACATGACGTCCACCATGGCTACTCCCATGTGTGGAAAGAAACACAAGTACAAGGGTTCATCACGGAGTCTCTCAACGTGATGTCGTCATGGAGTCTCTCAACATGACGTCTCATCTCAGTCACAGAGATGAACAAGGGCTCGCACCTCATATTTCTCCGTCTCAGAGAAATATACACTACAAGGGCTTTTACCTCATATTTCTCCATCTCAGAGAAATATACACTAAAACAAATCTTCATGATGATGTGACTCCCTCTAGAGCTCCAAGTACTTGCATCAACGTCCTGACCTCCTCGTCCAAGATTGTCTACAATGCTTGCCTTAGAGGAGCGGTTTCCAATGCACACTTCCGGCACTATTGACTTGCTCGAGTCCAGGACTATCCTCCTCGACCTCATCCCAGATCACCCTATTCTAAATAGGTTTGTGGAGCTACCAATGTCAAATCCGGATTAACTATCTTGTGCAATTTTGTTCTCAGCTGCTAAAGAGGTCTTCCAAGAATTTTGCACTTGGCCTTGCAACATTGCAACCTTCACTTCTTCTTAGTGAGTCACAGAACTCCCTCTTGATCCCTACCTCAGAGATTTCAAAGAAATCCTCTGTAAGTGAACTCCCCTCCATTGACCTATCTCAGAACCTTAATCCTTTTCCTGGACAAGCTCTCAACTCGTGCCTTGAATTCTCTGAATTTGACTCCCTCTGAATGTCATTTCCTCCTTTTTGAAGAAATTGATCGACTTTAGAATAAGAAACCTTTTGAATCAACTTTAGAGCTAGGCTCCTTCTGAGATGTCCCTATGTCAATTTCCGCAATAGAAACACGTTGTGTAGACCTTAATTTGCAATCTCGAGCAAAGTGACCGTACTTGTCACACCTAAAACATTGAATGTGAGAGAGATCCTTCTTCTTCTTCAGTTTTGGGGCAGAATCTGATTCTCTGTCTCTATTCCTCTTTCTTCCTTTGCCTCTTTCTCTAGAAGTATGTGTAGCAAGAACTTTATTGTCTACATCATGATAGTTTCGCCCAATTCCTCTTGCTGCCAACCTAGGCTCTTCTTGAATACAATTAGCTCGAAGACGATCAAACTTGGGCAACTTGAATCTCCCACTGATGCTCTAAATAAAGGGTTCCCAAGATTGAGGAAGACCATTTAGTGCCAACATAACAAGATCTCTATCTACAATTATATCCCCAATAGTGCTCAACTAATCTCTCAAATCAGCAATCTTCATATAGAATGAGATGAATGAATCGTCTTTAGCCATTTTTACATGGTGAAGTTGTTGTCTCAAAGCAAGAGCTCTGTTGGTGTTGTTGATCTCATACAATCCTTTTAGAGTATCAAACATTTCTTTACCTATCTTCAACTTGGAGATGATCAGTACTAGGTGATTCATCACAAAGTCTATCATGATCTTTCTAGCCTTCATGCCATTTTTCTTCCATTGGATATTCTCAGTATCATCAGAAGGCTCGAGCATATCAATTTGCACGAAATCAAGAAGATCATTCTCCTCTAATGCAATGAGTACCCTGGGTTTCCAAGAGTTGAAGTTTGAAGCTCCATCAAGCCTATATTCTACCTTGACACAGCTTGCCATCTTCTTTTTCCGCACAAATTCACCTTCAAAGATCTACCCTTAGGTCACAAATAATTTGAACCTTAGATTTGCGATACTTCAAGATCTACCCAAGATGAAAAGTTGACTTGACTGCTTAAACAAATCTAATTAGATCTTTTCTTAGACCCGCTCTGATACCATGTTAGATTTAGGATCAGAAATGAAAGCAATCAGAAAATGCAACACATAAGACAATGAACACAACAAGATACCCTAGGAAAACCCTCCTACTTGAGGGAGAAAAACCCAGCAAATATATCTCTTATATATTGAAGGAATAAGAGCAGAAATCTGCATACAACTCAGGCCCAACACAATGCCAAATTTGATACAATGAATAATAGCACCTCTCCTAGATGCAAAGATACAAATGAATATGTTTCTCCTTGAAATCGGTCTGCTGCTACAAAATGATGATCTGCTGCTACAAGATGATGATCTGCTGCTCAAGTATGAACTTCTTCTAGGAATGTGAATTATGATGAATGAACTTGATTATCAAATGAATGATCATCACCTTGTATTTATACAAAAGTAGGTGACTCTTCATTTGGGTTGGCCTCTTTTAAGAAACAAGGTGACTCTTCATAAAATTATTATATATAGCAAGTCCGACTTGCCTTGGTATTATTTATCCATCATTTTTAAATTTGAGAGAAAGATATCTCCCACTGCTATAACATCAACAAAAAGAAAGACAACTCACCAAGCATGGATATTTTGAACTCCTTTTGCATGTTCTTTGCAAACTCTTGGCACATCTTATCATTGCTACCTCCGAAAATAATGTCGTCCACATAAACTACAAAAATCAACTAATGATCACCTTCAATTTTGATGTATAGATTGCTATCGGCAATACCCTTTTTGAAGCCTTGTTGTAGATATTTGTCCAACCTTGAGTACCAAGCCCTAGGGGCTTGTTTCATCCCATAAAGTACCATCTTTGGTCTACATACATGGTCCTCATTCTTTGATAGAAGAAACCCTTCTGGCTGTTCAATATACACTTCCTCCAAGTTCCCATTAAGAAAAGTCGATTTGACATCCATTTGATAGACTTTGAAATTCTTGAAAAAAGCAAATGCTAAGACCATCCTTATAGCCTCCACACGAGTAACAAGAGCAAAGGTTTCTTCAAAATCAATTCCTTCAACTTGAGTGTATCCCTTGCGTACTAATCTTGCCTTGTTCCTCACAACTCGGCCATCTTCATTCAACTTGTTCCTGAAAACCCACTTAGTGCCAATCACATTTTTATCCTTAGATCTTGGGACAAGTTGCCAAGTTTCATTCTTCTCAATTTGATCCAAATCTTCTTCCATAGCCTTTATCCAATGCTTGTCTTCACTTGCTTCTGTAAAATTCTTTGGTTCTATTTTAGAGAGTAAGCATAAGTTTGCATGAACCGACTAATCTCCTCCTTGTTTGGATTTTTGCATCTCTATCACCAATGATCAAATTTTTTGGATGGTTCTTTCGGACAAACCTGGATGGAGTCTTGGCTGGTGCTCGAGATGGAGTTTTTGGATTTCCTTGTTCAACCTCTCCATTTTCAACTTCTTCCTCTACTTCTTCTTCGATACTATCTTCTTGATGGTCAAATTCTTGTACTATTTCATTTTGATGTCTTCCTTCATCAACTCTCACATTTGCACTTTCAACAATTTTGTGTGATCTCTTGTTATAGCATCTATAGGCTTTGCTTCTCATGGAATATCCAAGGAAGATGCCCTTATCACACCTGGGATCAAACTTTCCCAAGTCTTCATCATCTCACCGGATGTAACATTTGCTTCCAGATATTTTAAAATACTTCACTGAAGCAGGCCTTCCCTTCCAAAGCTCATAGGGTGTTTTGTTATTGTTTACTCTAATTAGTGTTCAATTTAGAACATAGATTATCATGTGCACCGCTTCTTTCCAAAAGGTATCACTAAGATTAGACTCATTCAACATTGCTCTTGCCATCCCTTGAACAGTCCTATTTTTCCTCTCAACAACTCCATTTTGTTGTGTAGTCTTTGTGGCTAAATACTGTATTGGCATTCTTGAGATTTGGGAATCTTAAGGAATTCCCTCTTTCTTATTGCAATAACACTCACAAAAACTATGTGAGATATGTGTTTAGTTGTATCTCAGTTCTCTCCCAAGGCCACCTGACATTCTGAGAATCCTTCCAAACTTTTTTATTTATCTAACAATGAGTGCAGAAAAGCAATGTATCATCAACCAAATGGAAGTTAGCATATTTATTCCTCTATCAACAATTCAAAATCCATAATTTTTGACAATACTCTTTAACTTCTCAAGGTGATTGAATATAGTCTCTCCCACAATAATGAATACATACAGGCTGAGAAGGTCTCTTTGACTAAGCATATTGAAGACAAAAAAGGAGTAACCATTTCTCCATTGATAAAGATAGAATGCACAAAGTCTGGTTACAACTGTCAATCTATCCAATGTCTTGTTTGCTGAAAATAGAGGCTCGAAGAGTGCTTTCTATTAAATCCCAACTACAGAAGTCCAAATCCTTTGAGATGTCAAGTTTTATGAGAATTACCAATCTTTCTGGAGCTTAAGAGAGAGAATGATTTCCTGCACATAATATTGTCAGCTATTTGCCGATTTGTTACAAAAGCTGACTGGTATTGGGAGATAATATTTGGGAACAGTGGTTTTAGCCTCATTGCAATCAATGTAGAAAGGATTTGGTACACCATATTACCCAAAGCAATGAACCTACAGTGATCTAGGTTACCCACATTACATTTTGTTGGGATGGGGGCCATTATATTCACCTTGCAATGCATTTTTTAGTTTCTTTAATGATTCTTCAAGCCAAGCCAAGTTAACAGATCATCGTTGAGGACGTCCCAATATATTCACTGGAAAAAATGCTGGAAATCAACCTGATCTTGGGGCCTTATTCCACCAGAAGGAAAAGATTGTGCTTTGCATTTATTTCTCTGTGATAGACCTCATCAATTGGTTGTTTTCCTCTTCCTCAATTAAATTTTGGATATGTTTGAGACACTGTTGCATTCTTGTTTAACAGCTCTTTAGTGATGATCATTTGGATATAGTCTGCTGTTTGAATAAGAGATAAAAAAACCATATCCTATTTGACATAATGTAATGCATTGAGATGTTGCTTGCTCAAACAATTTGTGGAAGCTTTTGGTATTGGAGTCTCCATGTGTAACCCACTGCTCTCTGGAACACTGCCATCAGGATTGTTTTTACTTTTATTGAGTAATGATCACGCTGTGGATGACAGACTGCTCCCTGTTTGTCATGGTTTAAGGGAAACCCTTATACCAGATTTATTTTTTAAACATTACTAACTGATTTTTTATATCCATGGCTTGCTGAAATATATTACAGAGATTGTCCTTGTTCCAATGCCCCAATTTGGTCTTTTAAGGTATCTGAGCTTCTCCATGAACATAGACAGTTCATGGCTTGGAATGATGCTTGCAGCAGCCCAGTATTTCGCTACTTGTCACTAAGGTGGGTGTGTGAGAGCTACAATTTTTCAAATTTGAATCAACTTTTCTAAGGTCCTCACTCCTCAGTATGCATGATATAGTAAGAGAAATGGATCAATGCTCTCAAAACCTGGAGTCTCCAACCCTAATTGTGAGTTAGCCATGATCCACTAATAAAAAACAATAACTCTGTCTAATTTGTCAGCAATTTAGTGTCTGCCGGCTTAGTGAGAGACCTCTGTTCTATGATTGAAACCTGATACCTCTTTTTCGCATCCAGTGATTTATTGTGCTAAAAATACCCATAAGTATAAGATTGTGTGGGCCAGTGCTGATGATCTTTCCATGAAAGAAATTATGTTGTCTCCACCACGCAGATTGTGAATATTGACAATCTCATGCTAGTATTGGAATTCAAAAGAGAAGAAAATGTTAATGTACCCCAAGGGAATGATTGATGTCAGTGTAATGCATACATAGATGGATCTCAATGAATCATTGAGTGTTTACTCACAACTGAGTATGAATACTGGTACTCTGAGCTAAGAATTTCTTGAAGGACCATGTCAGTGCCTACTGTTCCTAAACTATTTCTAAGAAATTGATGTCACTTGGGTATACCTAACCATCTTCTGTTCTACAAGAGGATCTGTGTCAGGAAGTTCAAATACAGATGGGAAAATACTCCCTTAGAATCTTCAAGTTGTCTACGATGTGAGCTTCCATCATTGACACTGCAATTCCTCCTGATTCAAAGGTTAGCTAGGCTATCTTTTCTTTCTATGTTCCATCATTGGATGGTTACCTTTTTTTCTTGGTGTTGGCTGTTGCTTTGGGCTCCTAAAACAGCAAGTCTGTTGGAATTCTATCTGCTTGGGGTATTAAAATATTTAATGTAATATTAATGGTCATCTTAGCTTTTATTAGTCATTAGTTAGTCTTTAGTTAACTTAGTCGGTTTTTAGTAACTTTTGTTTATGCTTTAGTTGTTTTAGTATCTTTCAGTTTTTTAGTTTTAGTTTCCTTCAGTTAACAATTGTTTCTTTTTAGAAACATCGTTTTGTAAATTTCTTTATAAGGAGCTTTCGTCTTCTCTTGTAATCAAGCAATTATGAATATCAATTATCTTTTCATGGTATCAAAGCTCAAGCTCGAACCTGATTAGTTTTAGCCAATTTTTTTTTAATAGAAATTTTTGAGAGTCAAAGGTGTTGATGAATTGTAGCTTTGGTCAAATATAAAACTATGATCGTTATAAACACCTTCATCTTTTATATACAATAAATTGCTCTTCATATTTAATATTTCTAATAAGTAAAATCGAATTTTATAATGCATGTATAAAATTGAATTTTTAATAAATGATTTTCGAATTTCACATTGAAATTAAAATCAGAATTCCTATGATTTATATCCGCCATGTGTGAGGGGATAGATGTGTTAAGTTAGTTAATCTAACTAATACCCGGCTGTAGAGAAGGCCCGCGTGCCCAAAGGGACACGCCCTTTAAGCAGACGTGTCTCCACATGTGGAGACACGTCCTCTCAAGGGAAGCATCCCTTGGAGGCTTGCCTATCTACATTCAAATAGGAATTCAAACAGTGAATGCAAGAAATCGAAATCAATTAATGTTCTGCATTCAGTACATTCACCTATAAAGAAAAATCTGGAAATCGCATTTAGTAAGAATTCTGGAAATTACATTTTGACTTAGAATTTGTCTTACATAGAATTTCTGAACTTAGTTTATTCTTAGGTATTAGGATCCTATCTACGAAAGATTTGATTACATTTACATGGTATCAGAGCCACGTTGTGTGAATCCAAATCAAATCAGTTTGCTCTAGAAAATTCGTATTTATCAAAAATCGAATTCACATCACATTCTTCATAATGTCAAGTGTGATCAGATTTGAAGATCGTCTTGCAAGAGCAGACTGTTAATGCATGATAGCTTCGGTCAGATATGAATGACAGTGATGCAAGTATCATTGTCATTCATAAGTGATCGAAATTATCATACATACTATGATATTTCGAATAGAAACGTTTAAATCGAAATTATGAGCATTCATATAAATTCGATCATTCCCGTGATTTTATATTCTGCATTTGTTTGAAATCGGAATCCTTTTAAAGACACCCGCCAGCATGTAGAAGGGTGTGTATATGTTAATACATACTTAACAAATGGCATTAGACTGTAGAAAGCCCGCGTGCAAAAGGACGCATCCCTTGGAGGCGGGCCTCTTCTCTTACAAATAGGAGTTCCTTCATTGATATGCAAACATAGAAATCCATTAATGTTCTGCAATCAGCACATTCTACATCAAAAGAAGAAATCAAACATGTTTCCTATGTTTGATCCTCAACAGTTTTGGAAACGGACAGCTATGTGCAGTAAACTGCTCTTCAAATTAAGAGGGGAAGCTCCCTATTTTGCTGAATTTGCATAAAGAAAGTAAACTAAAACTAATTTTGCCTATCTTTTTGATTCAGCTGCGAGAACACAAGGTTATAAAACTCTAGATGTTGCAGCTGAGGTTTTCCCTTTAATGAAACTTAACAACTACAACTAACTTACGCTATTGACATTTCTAGCCTCTCAAGTAAACGCAGAGCAAGAGAGTTAGAAATGGACGAGATTGATTTTCTGACAAAGATACTTAAATAAACTTTTCTCAACATACATCTACAGGTCAAGAAGCTAGAAAGTGATGAGAAATTGCTTAGAGGAATCTTGTGAGGAATTCATGCCGACCAAAGAAACGATCAAGCGTGGAATCACAACTTGTAGTCATGGGACTGAGTTGGTAGCTAGAGGGAGTTTAATTCCAGAACTCTCCTTTGCAATATCTGAAGCATGAATCAAGAAGGATTTATGTGACTCACTGAGAAGAAGTGAAGGTTGCAGTGTTGCAAGGTCTAGTGTTAAATCCTTGAAAGTCCTCTTCAGCTGCTGAAAATAGAATTGCACGAGACAGTCACCTGGATTCAACATCGGTAGCTCCGCAAACCTGTTCCGTATAGAGTGTTCTAGGATGAGGTTGAAGAGGACAGCCCTAAATCTCTATAGAGGTGTGCATTGGAAACCATTTCTCTAAAAGCAAGTATTGCTGACGATTTTGGATGAGGAGGTCAGAAGGCTAATACATGTACTTAGAGTTTCAGAGGGAGTCTCATCTTCACTTGTTGTAATGCTTTGAGATAGAGAAATATGAGGTGAAAGCCTTGTTCATCTCTGAGACTGAGATGAGGTGTCATATTAAGAAACTCCATGACAACAGGTCCCAGGATCTAAAGAGCCCCATGCACCCGCAGTATGGCTTAAGGGGGGGTGTTGGATATAAGCCACACCCGAACTAATGATGGGCTGACCACAAGAGGCCAGTAGCTCAGTTAATAAAACACTCCTACTGCAAATGGAAGGTCCTAGTGAATCCTCTAAGCCAGTTCATGTGAGAGCCAAAGGAAATTCACTTGATGGTTGTAAAACATATTTTTAGATATCTTCAAGGCACCATTGGATATGGGCTTCATTATAAGAATGATCCACTAGATCTACATGGGTACTCAGATTCAAATTGGGCTGGAAGTGTAAATAATCGAAAAAGCACATCAGGATGCTGTTTTTAGTCTGGGATCGGCTATGATCTCCTGGATTTGTAGAAAACAATCGTCAGTTGCACAGAGCTCAACAGAAGCTGAATATATTGCAGCCTCAATGGGTGCAAGAGAAGCAGTGTGGCTTCGAAAATTGATTGTGGGACTCTTTGGTGAGCCCTTGAATCCTACGATTATTCATTGTGATAATCAGAGTTGTATAAAGCTCTTTGTGAATCCTGTCTTTCATGACGGATCTAAACACATTAAGATCCCCTATCATTATGTGAGAGATATGGTGGAAAGGAAAGTGATTCAGTTGGAGTTTATTAGTACAAATGACCAAACTGCAGACATTCTCACCAAGCCTCTCTCCCGGATCAAGGTAGAGCACTTCAGGAAGAAACTTGGTATGGTTGAAATGTAATTTGTTATTTATGTTTGAAATACAAATTGTTTAGAAATTGTACTAATATATAGAGATGTTTAATGTGTAAACTCTTTTGTCATGTGTGTGACTCCATGACTTTATAGGCCTACTCCCCTGTGTACATTATCGAAAGGTGACGATCTTTCTGATAATGAAAACTTGTATTGGACATTGTAAAGTGACGACTCTACAATGATGAACTATCATGATAGTTATCATATGACTTGATATCTGTGGACATGTCATGATAGTATCTCTTAGATACCTTGATGGATATCATGAGACTTGATATCTGAAGATCATTGTGATCTATAAAGAGATAATCATGGTGGATGATTATATCCGTGGATATGCCATGAATTATGGTAGACATCATGAGACTTGATGTCAGTGCACATACCATAATGAAGATGTGTATGAAGAATGTCATGTGACTTGACACTTTCAGAAGCATATCATATCTTCTGATATCACGAGTTAGGTGATATCACTTTTGGAAGTTATTCTTCCTAGTTAAAGAGGGAGTGTTGAAATGATGAAAATGTGTTATGAAGAATGTCATGTGACTTGACAACTTTGAGAAAACATATCATATCACATGTGAAGGTGATATATTGACTTATTTGACTTGAAATATCTTCCCTAGCTAAGAGGGAGTGTTAATGCATGATAGCTTCGGTCAGATATGAATGACAGTGATGCAAATATCATTGTCATTCATAAGTGATCGAAATTATCATACATACTATGATATTTCGAACAAAAACATTTAAATCGAAATTATGAGCATTCATGTAAATTCGATCATTCCCGTGATTTTATATTCTTCATTTGTTTGAAATCGGAATCCTCTTAAAGACACCCGCCAGCATGTAGAAGGGTGTGTATATGTTAATACATACTTAACAAATGGCATTAGACTGTAGAAAGCCCGCGTGCAAAGGGACGCATCCCTTGGAGGCGGGCCTCTCCTCTTACAAATAGGAGTTCCTTCATTGATATGCAAACATAGAAATCCATTAATGTTCTGCAATCAGCACATTCTACATCAAAAGAAGAAATCAAACCTGTTTCCTATGTTCGATCCTCAACACAGACAATTTCTCATCATGGAAATTTAGAATCATGATGATCCTTAGAGAGAATAAACTAGACTCACTTGTGAGGGAAAATAAAAGGGAGCCAGAGGCTGAACTTGAGAAAACTCAATGGATCGAAAACAATGAAAGAGCCATGAAAATCCTAGTAGATGCAGTTAGGGATCACATAGTGCCTATCCTAGCAAAACATGAAACTGCATACCATATGTACAAATCTCTTGAGAGTACTTATGAAATCAACAACACCTGCAGGACTCTAGCATTAAAAAGGCAAATCAACAATGCTCAGATAAACAAAAGAGAGTCCATTAATGCATACTTCATGAGGATTATTGAACTAAGGGATCAATTATCCACAATTGGATATCAGATTGACAACAAAGAATTAACTCTAATTGCTCTAGGAGGCCTACCTAACTCATGGGAGTCATTTGTTCAAGGAGTAAGTGCAAGGTCTAAACTCCCTAAATTTGGCAGGCTAAGAACTGACTTCCTTCAAGAAGAAACAAAACTTTCCACAAAAGAGAATAAACTGAAACAAATAGATTAAGACATTCATGTTCTCCACACAACATCTAATAAGAGGAGTAAGAAAAACTCATACAAGAGAGGATCTTTTAAAAGAAAAAGAAATTCCAATGGAAAGGAATCTTATAAGAAGAAAGATATCTCTCAAGTACAATGCTTTAGATGTGATCAGTATGGTCACTATGCAATGAAGTGCCCTGATAGATCTAAACAACAAGCATCTTTTGCCAAAGTAGGAAAGACAAATTCAGATCATGAATCTAAAGACCTTGTATTCTAGGAAAGACAAATGGATATAGAGTTTACCCTTATGGATGGGAAAATTCTAGCATGGCCTAAAACTCAACTATTAAGAAAACTCAAACTATTGGTGTAAGACAAGGGTACCTTTACAACCTATGCATCAAAGTCTAAAACCATCCCATGAAGGAACTTGTAAAGGTTGTATCTTAGGAAAGAAAATAAAACCTTAAAGGCGGATAATAGAAACCTACACCTCTAAAATTTAAGGAATTTTGCATGAGTGCTGGAATTAAGAGGGAGTTCACAAGTTGCTTAACCTAAACATTGAAACCATTCAAGAGGGCAAGAAGTTCTAGTGAGATAGAAACCTACTCCCCTAGAATACCTGAAGAGGAACCTGCACCTAAGATTCAAAGGGAGCATCCTAAGGAAATGCCACATGAACTACCTTCTAAATCAGATGAGGATACAAATGACATCGGCACAAAGAGACCACTTTGGGCCAGGAAGATGATCAAAAGAAGCAGAGGATCATGCAGCACCTAAAGAAACGTTCAGGGAGGGTAAAAGACCCAAACGGTTCTCTAGCTATGTTGCTTTAATGAACAACATCATAAACTCTGAACCTACCAGTGTTACAGAAGCCTTCAGACATCAAGCTTGGAAGGATGCAATGACGGAGGAATATCAATCCATCCTCAAGAATGATGTATGGGACATAGTGCCTAGACCAAAAGAGAAATTTGTTGTCTCTTCTAAATGGCTCTTCAAAATCAAGCATGCTGCTGATGGCAGTATAGAAAAGCATAAAGCACGTTTTGTGGCTAGAGGTTTTTCTCAAAAAGAAGGCATTGATTATGAAGAAACATTTGCACCTGTTGCCCGTTACACATCAGTGAGAGCGGTATTAGCCATTGCAGCAGCTAAAGGTTGGAAGGTCCATCAAATGGATGTAAAAATTGCCTTCCTGAATGGAACCATTGAAGAGGAAGTCTATCTGGAACAGCCTGAAGGTTTTGTGATACATAAATCTAAATCACATGTGTGCAGGCTGAAGAAAGCTCTCTATGGACTTAAACAAGCTCCCAGGGTCTAGTATGAAAGAATTGACAACTATCTCTTGGGATTAGGATTTTCCAAAAATGATGCTAACTCCAATCTCTACTTCAAGGTAATCAAAGGTGATATGCTTATAATTATTTTATATGTTGATGACTTGCTGATAACAGGAGAAGATCACCTCATTGCTCAAGGGAAACAGGATCTAATTTCTGAATTTGACATGAAAGACTTGGGTATTCTACACTACTTCCTCGGTTTGGAAGTATGGCAGAAATCAGAAGGCATTATACTAAATCAAGGGAAGTATACTATTGACATTCTGAAAAGATTTGGAATGTTGGACTGTAGACCGATGTCTACACCTATGGAAACCAACCTTCACAAATTGAAAGAAGCAGCAGCAGAATCCAAATGTGCAGATCCAACCCTTTACAGACAGATGATTGGATCCTTGATGTATCTGGTTAACACCAGACCTGATATTTGCTATGCTGTAAATGTTCTCAGCCAGTTCATGTGTGAACCAAAGGAAATTCACTTAATGGCTGTGAAACATATTTTGAGATATCTTCAAGGCACTATTGGATATGGTCTTCTTTACAAGAATGATCAACTAGATCTACATGGGTACTCTGATTCAGATTGGGCTGGAAGTGTAACTGATCGGAAAAGCACATCAGGATGTTGCTTCATTTTAAGATCAGCTATGATCTCCTGGATTTGCAGAAAACAATCTTCAGTTGCACAGAGCTCAACGGAAGCTGAATACATTGCAGCCTCAATGGGAGCAAGAGAAGCAGTGTGGCTTCGCAAATTGCTTGTGGGACTCTTTGGTGAGCCCTTGAATCCTACAATTATTCATTGTGATAATCAGAGTTGCATAAAACTCTCTGTGAATCCTGTCTTTCATGACAGATCTAAGCACATTGAGATCCCCTATCATTATGTAAGAGATATGGTGGAAAGGAAAGTGATCCAGTTGGAGTATATTAGTACAAATGATCAAACTGCAGACATTCTCACCAAGCCTCTCTCCCGGATCAAGGTAGAGCACTTCAGGAAGAAACTTGGTATGGTTGAAATGTAATTTGTTATTTATGTTTGAAATACAAATTGTTTATAATTGTACTAATATATAAAGATGTTTAATGTGTAAACTCTTTTGTCATGTGTGTGACTCCATGACTTTATGGGCCTACTCCCCCTGTGTACATTATCGAAAGGTGACGATCTTTCTGATAATGAACACTTGTATTTGACATTGTAAAGTGACGACTCTACAATGATAAACTATCATGATAGATATCATGTGACTTGATATCTGTGGACATGTCATAATAGTATCTCTTGGACACCTTGATGGATATCATGAGACTTGATATCTGAAGATCATTATGATCCTTAAGAGATAATCATGCTGGATATTTATATCCGTGGATATGCCATGAATTATGGTAGACATCATGTGACTTGATGTCAGTGCACATAACACAATAATGAAGATGTGTTATGGAGAATGTCATGTGACTTGACACTTTCAGAAGCATACCATATCTTCTGATATCACGAGTTAGGTGATATCACTTTTGGAAGTTATCCTCCCTAGTTAAAGAGGGAGAGTTGAATAATGAAGATGTGTTATGAAAAATGTCATGTGACTTGACAACATTGAGAAAGCATATCATATCTTCAATATCACGTGTGAAGGTGATATCTTGACTTATTTGATTTGAAATATCTTCCCTAGCTAAGAGGGAGTGTTGATGAATTGTAGCTTTGGTCAAATATAAAACTATGATCGTTATAAACACCTTCATCTTTTATATACGATAAATTGCTCTTCATATTTAATATTTCTAATAAGTAAAATTGAATTTTATAATGCATGTATAAAATCGAATTTTTAATAAATGATTTTCGAATTTCACATTGAAATTAAAATCAAAATTCCTATGATTTATATCCGCCATGTGTGAGGGGATAGATGTGTTAAGTTAGTTAATCTAACTAATACCCGGTTGTAGAGAAGGCCCGCGCGCCCAAAGGGACATGCCCTTTGAGCAGACGTGTCTCCACATGTAGAGACACGTCCTCTCAAGGGACGCATACCTTGGAGGCTTGCCTATCTACATTCAAATAGAAATTCAAACAGTGAATGCAAGAAATCGAAATCAATTAATGTTCTACATTCAGTACATTCACCTATAAAGAAAAATCTGGAAATCGCATTTAGTAAGAATTCTGGAAATTACATTTTGACTTAGAATTTGTCTTACATAGAATTTTTGAACTTAGTTTATTCTTAGGTATTAGGATCCTATCTGTGAAAGATTTGATTACATTTACAAAAGGGTTTTTTAGTGAAGATTTTCGAAGTGTTTTTGAAGGAGAAATTGAAGGAAGAATTCGAGGAAATTTTTGAAGGGTTTTACTTGCAGAAATTTTTCAAGTTGATTTTCAAAGGGTTTCAAAAGGGATCACAGCATCTTTTTGAGAATTTTCGTGGCAGATTTTTTGAGAGAAATCGCGGTTTTTTTTCACCTGCAAATCGTGCAACCGTTTATTAAAAAATCACAAGGACTTTTTGGAGTAAAAATTGCGCACCTTTTTTCTGTTCATGGGTGTTTTCTTTGAGCGCAATTTTTTATTCACTGCCGTTTTTTTTCTAACGCGATTTATTTTTAGCCACACCCTAGTGTTTATTCACACTAGTTTTCCCAGTTTCGTGGGGTTTTTTCCTTTTTGATCGATAGGATGAGATCTATGTAGTTGTGTTTTCCTGCGGCCATCGTGTGAAGTTTTCTAGGTCATTTTTTTCATGCGTTTTTCATGAAGTTTTCTCCTAGTCGTGGAGGCACTTCTTCATGTTGTTGGCACTCTTTTTCAGCTTTTTTCTATGCGTTTCTTCCTACAGTTTGAAGGGCAAATTTTTCTAGGCGATTTTTAAAATCATAGCTATTGCATTTTTGACACAACTTTGTGAAAATCACAGGTCTGTCTTGGGCATATCTGCTGTGCATTGGAGTACCAGAGTTCGGCTAGGGTTTCTGCTCTTTTTCACAATTTTCTCTCATATGTTTGGAGGATTTGCGCCGGTTTGTGACGAGTTATATTGCCTTTTCTGATATTTTAAAATCAGGGTCTGTGCTGGGTGATTTACTCTGGTTTTTTGGCCGAGGGTCTAGGTTTTTATGAGCACTTTTTCTGCTGCACCAAGGTTTTTGGTGGGATTTTCCTGAAAATCATCTTCTTCATGGTTCGCAGGTTTTCACAGTCAGTTTCCAAAGTTCGTGGGCAATTTTGAAGTTTTCATGGCAGCTTGAAAAAAAAAAATTGAGCCAGTTTTAACAGAATTTTTCTGGGAAAAATATAAATTCTTCAAAGAGTTTTACGAAATTTTTTCTAAAAAAATTTGCTAAAAGAGTTTTTTTTATGAGTTTTTCCTATCTAAAAAATCGTGGGTTGCTGCTAGGGTTTGCAAACCAGTTTTTTGGGCAACTTTTTTTCTCAACAAAAAAATCATGAACCTGAAGATTTTAAAGAGTTTTTGAAAAAAATTCTACAAAAATTTTGCTAAATTTTTTTGAGGAGTTTTTCTGAAAAAATCTTCTTTTTCAAAGTTTTTGAAGGTTTTTCTGAAAACTCTTGCAATTTCTAAGCCTTTTTTTTTTAAGATGATTTTTGAAAAATCGTGAAAGGTGTGCCAGTTGATTGTCTAGTGCTTGTGCCAACTGATCACAGTGTTACCTCGTTTTTCGTGCTTTGGAAAACGGGAGGGGGGTGGCATCTTAGTCCAATATCATGTTGGAAAATACGTAGAGGTTCAACGAAAAATTCTACTACCTAGAAGCAAACGATACTCAGTTTTCAAGTGTCGGAGGCTAGATTTGGTTGTTCTATGGGAAAGGATTGGTAATCGCAAGGCGGTTATGCTTCTCCAGTTCTCAATCATCGATGATATGTTTTCAGAAGATTATGGGTAGACTTAGTTTTTGTTTGTACGATGACCATCAAAGGAGGGTATTAAAATATTAATGTAATATTAATGGTCATCTTAGCTTTTATTAGTCGTTCGTTAGTCTTTAATTAATTTAGTCGATTTTTAGTAACTTTTGTTTACGCTTTAGTTGTTTTAGTATCTTTCAGTTTTTAAGCTTTAGTTTACTTCAGTTAACGATTGTTTCTTTTTAGAAACATTGCATTGTCTTGTAAATTTCTTTATAAGGAGCTTTCATCTCCTCTTGTAATGAAGCAATTATGAATATCAATTATCTTTTCATGGGGATGGCTTTTGTGTTTGATCTTTCTGCATTTGTACTCAGTTTTAGAAGAATCAGCTTTGGTTGCAAAAGCGATTGGTCTCTTTTGATGTTCTCTAGTTCACTTAGTTTGAGCAGGTAAATTTTCAAAATAAGACACACAAGGACCCTAAATCCTGCTAAACCAGGTATGATGAAACAGCACCTTTATAGTGAATTTGGAATTGGAAAAAGAGTGTGAGAGTGAACCTGGCCCCGCTTGCAATTGAAATATGTTTCCCTTAAGCCCACACATTCACTTGGAATTGCAGGATCCTTTTCCCCTGCACATTCTCTATATGAACGCTTCTCTTCCTGAATTGAGAAAAAAAGCATTTATAAATTTAGACAGGCTAACTGTCAAAAGAATAACATGACTAAAAGGAAAGAACGGATGATTAGAAATCTTTCAGCACTACTAATTAGAATTACGAAATAAAGAATCGGAGAGAATACTTACCCTCAAATATAAATATTGTTTCTATTAATAATATTTAATCAAGTAAAACACAAATTCTCTGAAATGTCAAACTATAAAACACGTAGTCTTTGCAGATCCATAGATCTTTCTAGAGAAACAAATTCATGTCTCCTGTTGAGATCATTATTCTTAAAAATTCCTTCTTCCAATCATCATGCCAATGTTTCAAAGAACTCAGAAAATACCAATCCACATGCCAGCATTTAACCAAACAGTATACACTACTACTTATCCCAATGTTTAAGTTTCTAATGTGTTAATCATATAACTGGCAGGCTTGGTCATGACTGATTTACGTTCCATGCCAAACAGCCTTAGATGCTGATCAAACCATCACATATCGAAGGATCTGTCAAGGAATGGTAATTTTAATCATGAAGGCATGTCGGAATGTCTTGCGTGAAGCTGTCTTTCAAAGGCATAGGCAATCACAGATATAAGTAAATCTTTGACATGTTAATAGGATAGTAAATGGCTGAATCTCATAGCCAGAGACCTTTACTCTAATATGGCATCAATGTAAAAATACAAAATACAAAGGGTTTCATATTGATATTTATCCATTATTGTCATATGGCAATGCTTATTGCAAACATCCTGTAATTCTGTAAAGATTAATTTCTGCAGAAATCAAGGGTCTGTCAAATATTTTTTAGGTAAAATTATAATACCCTCTGGACCAGATCACAGATTTCATGAAATTGAAAGAAAAGGCTTCAGAAGGTTTTACTGGTTTTTCAGGAATCCTAGCAGACGCAAGTGTCTGCTGTCATTTATAATGGATGATATCCCTGTCAGCACAAGCATGGATGATCACTAATTGCTCATAATAGAGATCTGTGAAGCAACACTAGGATAATGTATCCATGGGATAATTACAAAAGGTCTTGCTTTAGAGCCCAGTACACAACTTAACAAAAACAGAAGTGGATGATACAAAGCATCCTAGATCGGTGTATCTTAGATATGTAAAAGTATACTTATGGCTAAACTGTTTATGTTTTTCACGGAGCCTAGATATCAAAAACAACATATTGAACTAACCAAACCAATGGATGTATACTGTACAGTTAGCCAGAGTAAGACAAGAAGAGAAGAAACTTGGGCGCTTCATTAACATGCAAAGTGGGAACATTGTGTTGTATATAAAACATAGTATAGCAAGCCAGAGCAGGAAAATAGGAATAATAGACACTGCGAAAAACAGGTGGACACTTACAGTTAAAGAGAGCATGTAGACAAGGGGAGAAACTTGGACCCCTCGTTAACATGTAAAGTGGGAATATTTTGTTTCCATAAAACAAAGTATGGCAAGCTGGAGCAGGAAAATCATGAATAATAGACCATTGAAAAAGAAGATCTAGAAAGGCTACTGGATGCAAAGAGTCGCGAATAATATCAAAGCACATATTCTGGTGCAACTTGTACAGTGTTACCTGTTAGGGTGATGGATCACTTACTATATAAAGGAGGAAAACAACTTTTGTTCCATGGTAACACATCCCGCCACCCCCCACCCCCAAAAAATGAACCATTCTGGAGGCAGGGATGAAACATCCTCCTTTCACCTTCCTGCCCTACCCACCCACAAATTACTGCCTGCAGGGGGGACTCCCTGCCAAAGCAGCAGATGTCCCTCCCGAGATGGCCAAGGGATGCTTAGTCATCCCTTAACTGTCCTGGGGAGGCCTGGGCATCACTCAACCATTCCAAGAATGGCTAGACATCCCCACGGTTTCTCTATGTCATGATAACAATTTTGATTTGCGCAAAAACTTTTAACAAACAGTCAACATGATGGCACATACAAATGGTTGACCTTGGAAATAAGAAGGAACATTTAATGTTATTGGAGGCAGAATAAACTATTTAAACAGATGTTACTGTTTTGTTTACTCAGATGCATGCTTTCTTATCTTAACTTTAGGATGTTGGTGATCAAATATTTCTTAACCTGTACATCACCGATATCTCAGACTTATAGAGAGTGGAGGAAGCAGTGAGGTGGAGTGGCAATGGATGTTATCAAGATTTCATAAATGTTTGTGAGCTTCTGTTGACTGCTGTAAGGAGTTTCTAAAAACAGAAAAGAAAATAAATAAAAGGATTCAAGAATGACAACATCCCCATCTTCAATTTCACAGCACTCATCATTTAGACCATTTGAAGTTCCCGGCTTCACCATTAGTTCTTTGAAGAATGAAGATTTGGTCAGAAATAATGAGGATTGGTGTCAGAGAAAACATGGTGATAAAATTCTGAAAAATGGCATGCACCATGCAGATCCATGTGGTCTCAAAGGCCTTAATTTGAGCTTGGTGGCAGGGGCTCTGCCCTTGACCCAATGAGCCAAGGGCCCTACAACCTCAATTCTTTCTTCTTTATCGAGTAGTCTACTAGGAGGATTACCAACAAGAATATTATCACGCTTGATCACATGACTTTGCACATCATCCAGATGCGTTCACTGGTCTTCATTCAAAACTTCATGTGAACCAAGGGGCCAAACATGATAGAAATCCTTCTTCATTCATTCAATCTTTGTTAGTCCATAAACCCAACGACAAGGCACTACCTCAAATTTGAAAACTTCACCTAGATCCCATATCCTGTGATTGTCACCAGCTATGTTACTGGAATCAGAAAATGTCCTAGCATTCATCATAAAAAGTGGATTAACAATTGTCAATTTTGCATCCATTTCAAAGAGTGGGTTATCAAAAGATTGGAAGTTATTTCCATCCTCTTGTTTAAACCAATCTTCCTGTTGTCTCGGCTTTGTACCTGCAAACTTAGGAAACTGCCCTAAATCAAAATCTTTTTGGAGCCTATCAAGCTCATCAATTACATGCTTGATTTCTTAAGCCCTTTCCTCATTCTCTCGCTCCCTAAATTGTTCTACACCATCAAGCTGATTTTTTGCTTCTAGAAGTGCCATTTGGATACTTTCTAATGAATTCTTTGTTGATTTAAGCTCAAAGGTGAGTTCATCAACTTCTTTCTCTTTTCCTTTCAATGCATCAAGGGTCTCTTCTACAAACTCGATGGTATGATCCCTATCTAAAAGCAAGTGCAGGTAATCTGATTTCATTGTTTCCAAAGCAACTTTGACTATTTGCAAAGCTGCAAGAGTAGATCCTCCTTTAATGCCTTTTTGTCTCTTCTCAACTTGGTCCTTCGAGATGAGGTTTCAATGAATTTGTGTGTGCTATCAACTCTTGTCAAAACTCGTACCAATACTGATTATACCAATTAAACCCAAACAATTGAGGGATACGCAACAAACTCCCTCAGAATGGTCCCCTAACCACCATGTTAGTCTACGAGGACCAAAGTGATAGACTAACCACAACACCTACTGACTGCCTAAGAAGGGGACATTACAGTCTGCTCTCCCCAAACTTGCTTATCCTCAAGCAATTTCAACTCTGTATGTGACAATATCTGCTCACTCTCCCAAGTTGCATCCTCCACCAACAAATCCTTCCACTTCACCAGATATTCCCTAATGAACCTCTTCCTCAATGTGTGCTCTTTGTAGTCAATAATGGCCTCAGGAATGAGAATCCACTTCCCCTCCTCATCAAGGGGTGGCAATGCAGTATAAGGAACCACATTGTGTCCCAATGCCTTCTTGAGGCGAGACATATGGAACACATTATGCACCCTACTCTCCGTTGGTAGCTCTAACTCATAAGCCACCTCTTGAATCCTCTTGGAGATCCTGAATGGTCTGTAATACTATGGCTTCAGTTCCCCTACACCACTCTTCTTGAGAGTGAACTGTTTATAAGGCTGCAGCATCAAATACACCATGTCACCCACCTCAAAAGAGCGCTCAACCCTGTGTTGATTTGCAAGCTGCTTCTGTTAATTCTACACCTTCTAAATGTTCTCCTTCAAAGACTTCATGATATCTTGACTCTCTTGTAGTAAATCTTTTGCCCTAAGCACTCTACTATCCCCAAACAACAAATCCAGGAAGTTAGGAGTCTCATATCCGTAAAGACCCATGAACGATGACATCTGAATGGACATGTGATAAGTAGTGTTATAGCAATACTCTCCCAAATTTAACCACTTAATCCATGCCTTATGCTGCCTTGCTATGTAATTTTTGAGGTATCCCTCCACTCACTTGTTGACAATCTTTGTTTGCCCATCTATCTGTGGATGGTAGCTAGTGCTTGGAGTGAGTTCAGTCCCACTCAATCTGAACAGTTCCTACCAAAAATGACTCAAGAACTTACTGTCTCTATCACTAACTATGCTCCTTGGCAACCCATGAAGCCTGAATACCTCCTTAGAGAATAAATCAGCAACCTGTGTTGTTGTGTATGTGGCTGCAATCACAAAGAAGTGAGCAAATTTTGTTAATTTGTCGACCACAACATAGATATAGTCCCTACCTTGGGCCTTAGGCAAGCCCATCATAAAGTCCATAAAAATGCACTCCCATTTCCAATTAAGAATGGGAAGAAGCTGCAGTAAACCCGTTGGAAAAAAGTGTTCTTGTTTATTCTGTTGACAAGTAGGACACTCCCTCACATACTTAAGAACTTTTATTTTGAGTCCCTTCCACATAAACTTCTCCTGAATCTGCCTGTATGTCTTGAAATAACTCAAGTGACCAGCCATGGGAACATTATGAAAAGCTCTCAAAACTCTCTTCTTCATTGCTAATGCTAGTGCCAAAAATATCCTCCCCTTGTAAATGATAAGATCATTCACAACAATATACCTATCATCATGTATTGTACCATCAATAACACTTGAAGCCCACTTGTCCTTTGCATACTCAGCTGAAATCCACTATCTCCAATCAACTACAATCTCTCCTAAAGAACACAAGTGAGGTCTCCTCGAAAGTGCGTCAGCAACAATATTTTTCTTTTCTTTGACATAAACTATGTCAAAGTCATAGGCTTGCAGCTTGCTCACCCACTTCTCCTACCTATCATTGAGGTCATGCTGATTAAGGAAATGTTTTGAGGCTATTATGATCAGTCTTAACCACAAACTTGCCTCACACCAAGTATTGCCTAAATTTTGCCAAGGCATGCATTATAGCTAACATTTCCTTGTCATATATACTATAACCTCTCTCTGCACCCCACAATTTCCTACTCTCAAAAGCAATTGGGTGCTTGTCCTGCATCAATAACGCACCATTGCCTACTCTTGAGGCATCACAATCAAGCTCAAAAGGCTTAGAAAAATCCTGTATAGCCATTACTGGGCAAGAACTTGTCACTTGTTTGAACCTATCAAAACATTGTTGCAATTTATCTTAACCAAGCAAATACCCCCTTCTTCGTCAAATCAATAAGTGGGGTAGCCATCTATGAAAACCCTCTGACAAAGCGGCAATAAAACCCACAAAGTCCAAAGAATCCCTTAAGTTGTGTGAGATTCTTTAGTGGTGGCCACTCAACTACAGCCTTAATCTTATACGGATCCACTCTAACTCCCTCGACACTAATAATGTGACCCAAATATAAGAGCTTTGTCATGCCAAATTCGCATTTGACTCTTTGGCATACAACGACTCCCTCTCCAAAATACTCAACAATGCATCAAAGTGTTTGAGATGCTCCTCCCAAGTCTTGCTAAAGATTAATATATCATCAAAGAATACGAGTATAAACTTCCTCAACTAATCTCGGAAAACCCTGTTCATATAGGGACTAAAATGTAGCTAGAGCATTGGTTAAGCCAAAGGGCATAACAAAGAACTCAAAATGACCATAATGACAATGAAAGGCAATCTTCTCCACATCCTCCTCTTTGACCCGAATCTGATGATACCCAGATCTCAAATCAATCATGGAGAAGTAGCATGCTCCACGAAGCTCATCAATGAGCTCATCAATGTGCGGAATGGGGTACTTGTTTATAATTGTCATTTTATTCAAGGCCCTGTAGTCAATACACATTCGCATGGTCTCATCTTCTTTCTTAACCAACACAACTGAAGATGCCAAGGGACTTTTGCTCGGCCTAATGTGCCCCATCTCTATAAGCTCCTTGATCGCCTTCTCTATCTCATCCTTGTGCCTCTTGGGGTGTTGGTAAGGAGTGGTGATCACTGGTTTTGCCCCCTCCTCAATGACGTGCTCAATTCCCCTCTTTGGAGGTCTACCCAAGGGTATACTACTAAACACCTTGTTGCGTTTAGTCATCAAAGACTGTATATCAGGAGGATAACTCTGCTTCTGTTGCTCTGGAATGGTAGGCATAACTAAACATTTTGCTGCCCACTCTACCTGATCATGCCTAATCAGCCACTTCATCCTTCTGAATGATACCACACACAAACCACCATTTGACATCCCTCTAAGCACATGATTTCTCCCATTTACCTCAAACTTCATCTCCATGGTTCAAAGGTTGAGGTAAAACTCACTGATTGCATGAAGCCACTTCATGCCCAAGACTACATCCATCTCTCCCAAACTAACCACAATAATTAGCCTAAAACTCATAATCACTCAATTGAATGGTTAAATTGGGAATCCTACTCTTACAAGGGAGAACGAAGCCACCTGCAACTCTCACTCTAAACCCCTCAAACTCCTCTATCTTGAGTCCTCGCTTGGCTACAAGCCCCTCATCAATGAAGTTATGAGTGGCTCCTATGTCTAGCAATGTGATCACTCACTATTCACCCAAGACCCCTCTAATCCTGAAAGAGCCCTCTCTTTGAATGTTATAAAGTTGGGGCTATGGGAGCCTCTTCTTTCGATTTCTTTTCTGACTAATTGGATGCATTTTTTGACTCATCTCCCTCTGAATCTGATTGTTGTTCTGAAATTTCAGATGCTAGTTCATCAGCAGAAAAATAGTCCATGTGATTCACCTTACCCTTCATAAGGCATTTATGGTTTGGGTCCCAAGGACCTTTGCATTAAAAGCACAATTTCCTTTTTTTTAAGTCCATTAGGGTCTCATCATCGAGTTTAGCTGCTGATTTCTTATGCTAATCTGAAACTCTATGATGATACTTGTTATCCTTCTTGGAGGGGAATGTTGTTGGTTGGAACTTATTCTTTAGGGCAGCAAGCTCCATGCTACACACCTTCCTCATGGCCTCCTACAAAGTGGGAGGGTCAAACGCCTTAATCCAACCATGTAAGGGCTCCATGAGTCCCTCGCTAAATAAAACCACTAATCTCCTCTCCGAGACACTAGGAACCATCACTGATAGCCTTTGAAACTCATAAATGTAGGACTCTAAAGGACCACATTGTTTCAACTGTGCTAGCTGCCAAATATAAATCTTTGGGTCCTTTTTTTCAAAATGCTCGATGAGTTTATTAGGGAACTCATCGTATGTGGTGATCAAGTTGTGCTCGAGTGTGACTAAGCCATGGTACCACCATTCATGTGCCAAACCGTCCAAGTGCAAAGTGGAAAATCTAATCGCCTCTTCCTCAGGCATAGGTCTCAAGGAAAGGTAGTTGTCAAGTTTTTGCACCCAAGCTCGCGTTGTACACTTGTCGCTACTGTCAAAGTGTTCCAAAGTCACCTTACTCACTACCTGCTAAAAATCTCTCGACCCATGAGGTGCCCTATACTCTATCCTGCCAACTACACCTAACCTCTACCTCTTATGATTCATGAATTAATCAAAGGTCAACATCTCTCTGATATCAGGGGGTAGAGTAATATGCTCTGCATAGTGTAACCCGATCTCCTCGGCCATAGAAATTTGTGGCTCGTGCATTTGATCACGGAGAGCACGTGTCTCCTTCCTACACATGAAAGTTGGTTGTAGGGGTCTAGGCACTGAACCTGTAGTGGTTCTACTTTCTCCATTATGCTACTCATTTTGTTTGCTGGACCCACTAGTCTCATCGGTGTGTACCGTGTGTGTCAGAGCGATATTTTGGTTCATCTTGCCTAATAGCTGCAACATCATATCCACCACGGTATCGAACTTCCATTCTACTCTGGAATTAGGACTAACTAAACCAGACTGACCCTTATCTTTTTTTTGCCATCTTTCCTGTGATACTGTGACAGTCACTAGAGGAACTTTTGTGTATACCCAATATTCCTAAAATGGTGTCACCTTCTAGAACCTATGGGAGATGCCACTGAGTTGACCCTCTGTTATATTGTTGTTCTCTCCCACTCATGAAATGTTTTTAACACAGGCTGGCAGGAAAACCAGCTCTGATACCATTGTAGTGTGCCACCCCAATCTACTTTTTGTTTGCTTTCTCTCTGTTTGCTTTTACTTATTCTTTTTTTGCTTAACAGGAGATTGCATAAAAACAAATAACTACAACTAACTTATTTAAAGAGATATTGCATAAACTAACAACAACCCAGATCAAGATTCAACATTTAAAACACAATGGAAGCATACTCATTTACTGCTACGAAAGGTTGCAGATCTGATATTACAAACCAGCAAGCTGGATGCATTCAAAATCGTCCATAGTTCATCAATCCCTAGCTTCTCCTTTGCAAAATCAATGTGCGGCAATCCCAAGAACCTAGGTGCCTCCAATGTTGATGATGATCAGCTCAAACCCTAGGCATTTGGCCTAGGAAAGTCCCACAACCCCCTCTTGGCAAGTACGGCCCCTGCTGAAGTGGTACGGCCAGCTTGGGGTCTCCAAATGGTTTATTTCTATCTCAAAAAACCTGCAAATGTCTCCTCTATCTCGCTGACTATCCTTCTCTTCAATAACCTTCAACAAATCGATCATATAATGGCTGCAAATTGTCAAAAATTAAAATCAAGTACCAGCATAACCCCTGAATGGAGTTATCAGCATTCAACCTTGGGATGTCTTTCAATCCTGCAGTTGAGATCCTTGTGAGAGATTGCATCCTCACAAAGCCAAGTCTTCAGTCCAACCAGCAAACCCTTCTCAATATTTTCTCCAAACATTAAAGAGCAAAAAGCACACAAAAGTGCTTTTATACTCCTCAATTCCCATGCCCAAGTTGGCTTTTTTAATTTATTTTATTTAATTAATTTTTATCCCCTTATGACTCCCTTAAGTTGGGCGACCAACTTTATGATATAAAATAGTCATTTAAGACCCCTTATAACTCCTTAATAATAAAGTCACTTAATATATACGCTAAAGTTAATCTTTTAATTTAACTTTAATATTTACGTTATTTAAACTTAAATATCTGGACCGCAATAACTGACAAGATAAAACCATCGTAAGAATTCACTGACATTCCCAACATAGAAATGTTGCCAACTAACCAAGTTGATGATCACCCTGTGACTTACTAAAAATAGTAAGTGTGGACAAAGTGTCCAAAGAATGCTCCAAAAAGCACACTGTGAAACCCCTAAAAAACTATGTTACAGGGTTTGCCCCTGGGAGGCTGGGTTTTGGTCCTGGTTCGTCGCTGATTCAGGTCCTGGTTCGGTCCCTCTGTGGGTTCGACTAGGGTTCGGGATTTTTGGGTTTGGTTCGCCCATGAAGAACCCGAGCAAACCCGGGAAGAACCCAGAGCGAACCCGAGCAAACCAAGGGCGAACCACTTGTTTAGGCGCCCAAAAAGTGTTTTTTTTGCATTTTTTAATATTATATGCAATTTGACTTTGACCCACGCCCAAGGAAACCCTAAAAGTGACCTCTAAATTAAAAATCAAAGAGAAATTTTCTATTCTAATCAAATTTGAGCAAAGATATTGCCAGTACGGAACTGCGTGATTATTTTTTCTAACACACCAACTGACTCATAGCTCCTACCTTGCATAAACAAGATTAAAAAGTTACATTGACAAACAACATAACATATAGGTTTTTAAAGTACAAGAATGCTATTATCGCACCATCACACTCATCAGACGACATATAAGAAGGCAATGACACTACTCTGGTTAGAACATACCTTGAACAAAATGAGAGGACAAAATCAAGGTTTGAGAATTAGAGTCAAAGAGAAATAGGCTGAAGCAGGAGATAATTTTTTCAAGCTTTTCCATGATTTTCTTCATAACAAGCATCTGAAACAAGAACTTACTAACCAGCAACTAAAGGATGAGCCCATTGCAGAAGACGTTGAGGATATTAAAGAGCATGTTACATCATTTTCATATTTTATTCGCCTGTTTTCTAATAGATGGGCTCTAAGTTGTTGGTGCTGGTGCTGGTACTGGTTCAGGTTCAGCTTTGTGAGTTCAGTCAAAAAAATTGTGGATTGGATTCATTCAAACAAAAACATATAAAAATCAGAAATATATACATATTTGCAGCAATAAGCAATAATTAAGTTCAGAATAACACACATCATATAATAAACAAAACAAACATAAAAATTTTAAAAATTATTATGTCAATTAGTCAAACACAAATGTCATGATATATATATTAAAATTAAAAAATAATAATGTCAAGTGTCAACAATCAGCCATCACGGATCAAACATCAACGTCACATGGGTCTTCAAAAATATTACCATCACCGTCCAAGTTTATGGTGGTTTTGTTGTTTATATGATGTTATGTGATGTTCTAATCCTAATTCATGCTTCTAGGCTGCATATATATATATATATATACATGTTTTTTGTATTAATGAACCCAAAACAAACCAAACCCACCCCCCAAAAAATTTAGCCGAACCGACGAACCAAACCCCCGAACCCAAACCCGAACCCGAACCCGAAGCGGTAACTTAGCTAAAAAACAATGAGTTGGGAAACACCAATGAAACCCAAACGGTTGACTGACAAGCCACAAACTCCCTCAAAAGGGTCCCCTAACCACCATGTTAGTCTACGAGGACCAAGGTGATAGACTAACCACAACTCTTGCTGACTCCTAGGAAGGGGAGATTATCCATCCCCACTTCTGATGATTATCGAATGCAAGGAGCTTACCATGCCTGTAATCATAGGAAGTACCTGATTTTGGGCCACAGTTTACAGACCATGTCCTTCTCCACTTCTTCTCCTTAGTTGACTGTTTAATATTAGCATTGCTTAAGAGTGTTACAAGCTGAAGCTACAGTGCAGTCCTCCAAATTGGTGTGTAGTCATAACATCCTATCAGTTTTGTGAAATAAGAAAATTAGTGGATAACAACGGGCTTCAATTTGAGTGGATATTTGAGTTGTATGCTTCAGCCCTGTTCTTTGAATGGAATCTTTCTGCTACATTGAAAAGTTTTTTCCCCAAAATTTGGAATAATGAAGTGGTGTACATACCCTTCTCACTTAATGGCATTTGGACGATCTGTTGGCTGGAGTTGTCAGGAGGGGGTATATTCATTTCAACAATCCTCCCAAAATTAACCTTCTAGTTGTTTCCATTTTCTAACCTTCCATTTGAGATGTTCCTTAATAATTCAGTGCCCATTTTGACAACCCTGAACATGCATGAAATTGTTTGTCACCATATGGCATTGAAAGTTCCTATGTTTGGGCTAAATAGATATTTGCTCCAGATGATGCTGGTCCTATGGACTGTAATGTCCACTTTTAAATTTTCCTTGTTTTCTTTAAATAGAATAAAACCTAACTCACAATAATAGTTGCACAATTAATTATAAGTATAAATTTATCTAGAAATTGTAGCTTAACAGTTTATTATTTAGTTCAGTTTTAATATTTATAATGTATCTCGGAAAGTATATAATTTATTTTCTTATCTCTGCTGTAAATCTTCCTCCAATCTGCAGTGATCTCTCTTTATTTTAATGCCTTTGAAATGTCTTGGAGTCTGCCTGAATCAGGGGTTTTCATCCACTAACTCAGCAATAGAAATTAAAGGGTTTTCATACTTTATTTCAAACCTTAAGGGGATTCATCCTCAAGTTATTGAACCACGGTTCACAGTTCACAGTTCACGATCCACAAGGGATAATAATATAAAAATGTCTTCCAAATTGCTGTCCCCTTCTCCTTGATTGATCTTCCTTATATACCTTATCTCTTCATAAGACACAACCCTTTACATGTCTTTTGATCATTATTAAGTTTATTTTTTATTTTATTTCAGTTTTATAATAATTATTCTTTCCTTAGGCACTTTTTTTATTATATTTGGCCGCTTGCGATTATGATTATTTATTGTTATGTTAGATGGGAGCATTACAGTTCACCATTCCCAAGATTGCTTGTCCTCAAGAAATCGTAAATTAGGATGTTAAAGGATTTCCTCACTCTCCCATGTTGCATCTTCTTCAAGAAGATTATCAGATATTCTGTAATGGTTTTATTTCATCACTATCTTTCTCTAAAATTTATAGTGGCCTCAGGAATTAAAATCAGTTTTCCTTCATCATCCAATGGCGGTAGTTTTAACAAAGGAATAATTCAACTTCCTAAAATTTTCTTTCTTGCAGTGATTGTAGATGTTACTTAAAATTGTGCTGCACATGCTACTTGTCCATTCCTAAAACATCTTTCCATTCATTTTGCTAATATAACTCTAGGAGCTCTCCCAATAATGCCCTGTAACTACATCTTTACCCTCTGATTTGAACCTTAATTCCATTGTTTGGTAATTTTGTGTAAACTCTCCCAAAGAGTGTAGCCATTGCACTCCTAAGATCATATCACTTTCTCCTATTCTCACCACATAGAAGTTATCTTGCATTTTGAGTCTACCAAGGGTAATCTCCAATTGTTGAATTTTCTTAATGCATGGGATGGTAAAACCATTTACTACCATAACATTGAATCCACTAAAATATTTTGTTTGTAACCCTCTTCTAGCAACTAATCCTTCATCAATGAAATTGTGTGTAGATCCACTATCAATTAGGACTATAACTTTGTGCCCTTGTAGGACCCCTCATACTCAAAAAGGATGATATTTTGGAGCACCTAACAAAGTTGCAAGTGTGCTATTTGAATATTCACTTTCTTCTTTTAATTTAATTTCACCTTTAATAACTTTGGGTTCCAATTCTGCCTCCTCCTCGAGCATTACTTCTATGTAATGCACTTGGCCTTTTCTCAAACAGTGGTGTCCAAGTTCCCATGGTTTTTTGCAAGAAAAGCATAATTTGTTTCAACAAGGCTCATTTTTGGTTACTTCATCAAAAATACTCTTTGATGGTAAAGTCTTTTTTTGAGAAAAACCCGTTTGAAAAGGTTCTAGATTCAGCCCTATAGAAGAGTTCTCCTAAAAGAACTTATTCTTAGCTACAAAAGTTTCTAAACTCAAAGCTCTTTTGATAGCTTCTTGAAGGGTTAATGGATCAAATGCCTTGATTAAACCCCTAAGAGGTTCAGTTAGCCCTTCAATAAAAAGACAATTAATCTTCTTTCCGAAACATCAAGCACCTTTACTAATAATCTTTGGAATTCTTCTACATATCTCTCCACTGTCCCTTCTTGTTTTAATTGTGCCAATTCTCTAAAATGCACTTATGGATCCCTTCTGTCAAATCTCTAAATTAACCTTTTGCAGAATTCATCATATGTCTATTAGTCTATGACCTTAGATAACCAACCCATGGTACCACCATTGGTGATCTAATCCTTCCATGTGTAAGGTTGCAAATTTAATGGCATTGTCCTTGATCATTGATTTCAATGATAGGTATGTATCTAATTTATGCACCCATGCATAAGCAATACTCTTATTAGATCCATCAAATGTAGATAATGTTAACTTACACAAAGCTTGGTGGTGCTCATTTTGTCTTGGCTGGGATCTAGGCTCCATTCTTGATCCATTTCTTCCTCTCTTCATATTTATGTAATTTGTAAGAGACATTGCTTCCTGGATTTCTCCAAGGAGATTTCTATACTCTACATAACAAGCAGTGATATCATCTTGCATTGAATTTTGTGTGTCTTCAATGGCAACTCCTTCTCCCCTTCGAATTCTTTGTGTGTAATTTTTATGCTCATTATTGTTACTGTTAAAAGTTTCCCCACTATCTGGATTATTGGAATTTCTGCATTATTTATCTTATGTAACCCTCATCATACTATCATAAGGTCAATTTTTCTATTTATTTCATTTGCATAATCACAGTTGTCATTTTCTCTAACCATTTTTTCTTCTACTTTTTCAGAATTCAAAGGGGCTTCAATCACTTTGTCCTTAGAACTTTGAGTTTTTCTTAGTTCTCTTTGATAATATCTATTGGCTCTGGCACTTAATTGCATATGAAAATAAACTCAAAGGCTAGCAAGATCCAGCTCTAATACCGTTTGTAATGTCCCCTTCTAAATTTTCCGAGTTTCCTTTAAATATAAAAAACCCTAACTTACAATAATAGTTGCAAAATTAATTATAAGTATGAATTTAACTTAGAAATTGTAGCTTAATAGTTTTAAGGGGTTTTCATCCTTTAATTTCAAACCTTAAGGGGTTTCATCCTCAGGTTGCTGAACCACAGTTCATATTCCACAAGGGATAACAATATAAAAAATATCTTCCAAATTGCTGTCCCCTTCTCCTTGATTGATTTTCCTTATATACCTTATCTCTTCATGAGACAAAACCCTTCACATGGCTTCTGACCATTATTAGGGCTAAGCTTTATTCACTTTCAGTTTTATAATATTAATTATCTTTCCCTAGGCGCTTCTTTTATTATCCTTGGCAGTTTGTGATTATGATTATAATATTATATCTATTATTATAATGTTAGGTGGGACCGTGGGAGCATTACATGGACATGGAAATCCAAAACCTCCACACTAGTTTCATTGCCAAGCCTTGGTTTTAGAGAACTATATTTCTTATATCGAGTCCCCCTTCTCTGTTGGATTTGTATATTATTTAGTATTTACACACGACCAACAAATGCTTAAATTCATCCATGTTCCTTGCCATGGAAAAAAACCCCTTGGATTGCAGTACTAACAACTGTTGTTTGCTGTAGTAGAGCTAAAAGATTGAACTGTAACATATAGATTGATACCACTTGAAGATTTAACTACAGAAATTGAGTTCTTCCCACGAGATAAACATTCGTTAATTTAGTAAGATAATTTGCTTTTACTAGCCCAATCGTCATTGCGTGACCCAATGTCAGTTTTTTAATGAAGAGGAAAACCCAATTATTTCATCGGAAGAAATACCAAATGAATACCCAAAATAGCCTTCTTACAAGAGGCTGGAATGTTTAACAATGTAATATGGGATCTATTTCTGTTTATTTGCTGAACTTAAACCAATTAATATGCGTTCAGAAGGTGATGTAGATGGTTGATTTCCTTTTAAAAAGGGCCAGAAAACAGGAGGGTTCAGACGGTAAAATCAAATGAAAGTTCGAAAATCTTTCTGCTCCTTCAATGACCAGCAGCCCAAAAAAATTTGCTTTGCTTTGGGCCTCTTCTTTTAATTATTTCTAATCTGAATCTTATGCTAAAAATTACAAGCTTCAATAAAAATGCAATGGCACATCCCTCATTCTCACTGAGGATTTTGTTCCCCTTTAGTATTCATCTACCTCTTAAGTACTGATCCCAGGGAGGCGGTGTTGCTCCTATTCTTATGCTCAGGTTCCCGTGCGATCTGTTGTATTGAAAACCACATGCAGAGCAATCTTTTCCTTAAATTGTGGGGCAGAGGGACTTGTTAGGAAAGGCAAATTGAGTGCCATGTAGACGAGGCAGGATAATTTTTTAGTAATTCAGTTTGCCTAACAGCTCTTGCTTTACTTATTTTGCTTGAACCAAATTCAATTGTCAGAGTGGGAGTTGAAAAAATGCTGTAGCATGGAGAAAATTACAAACCATGAGGGCATTTCTTGCAAAAACCTCCTAAAATGTCATTGCAGTACCTGAACAGAAAATTGCGCTATGTCAATTACATGAAATCACTAAGTTACCTTGACGCACAAATATTGATGATAACTCTATTTTGTTAACTGTCTTTCCTTCCTAACTGCTTGTGAATAATACACCCGTATCCTAAGCCCATTCCTTTTCCAAGTACTCCTTCATAACAGAGATGTTGAAAAATAAAATAGAACACCACATCTGATATAATTAATTCAAGGCAAACATGTTTATAATGGCGTATGGAACGAGTCACCACAAAGCTTATGGGTAAGCTTGTGAACAAGCATTTAATAAAAATAGCAATTAAGCTCTAACAAATAAAAACGGTGAAAATAGATGAGGATTATGAAGTAACCGTGACGCAGGGAGAATCGCTAAGACATTTGACTAACTCCGCCGCTAACCCTTTGCACGATTTCGCCATTTTCTCCCCTGTTCTGTTCTTCTAAACACTGATTTTCTTTCAAACGAAGGGCATAGAGAAGTTTTTGATCGTCCTGTCTTTCCTCTTTTGCAATAAAAGACGAAATCAATTCAAATTATCGTGATTTTATGGAACGTTCACAAGGTCAAAGTGGTTTATTATAATCCAAGAAGAGAGCAGAGAATTGAGAAGGTGAGTGTTGTCCCCAAACCAAAAATTTTGCTTCACAAGGCATTTTGTTTAAAATGGTCTAAATCTTGTTAAAATGATGTCAAAACGTAGTTTTTGGGCAATTCAAGTATGGGTTTTGAGTCAATGTCATGCCACGGAGATACTAGCAAAATTTGAAAAAATTGAAAATTAGGGTTTCAAAACTCTATTTTTAGGTCGAAATCCTAAAAATTGAAACTTGTCAGAATTGACTGAAATTTGTTTTGATTGGTTTATTTTGCTTCACGATCACAATGGTGAAGTCAATTTCAGTTAAGACTCAGTTTATTCCTGGTGGGTAGTTTTTGTTTTTCAAATGAGAAGTTAGGTTTTCTAAACTCATCATTGGTAGATGGCCAGGTGCCAGGTGTCGACAGCTAAGCTCAAAACGCTTCAGTGATGTTTCTATGGCAAGTTTCGTCCAAAAAGTTACTTCGTCTCAGAGGAGATTTTCAACAAGGTAAAATACTGTAAAATTTGGCTGTCTGGAATGAAAAAGTGTCACTCTGAACTAGGGGCGCCCATCATTCTGGAAGCTTTATTCAACTTTTTGTGACTTGTCTCTACCAAGATGACTTCTCCAGATTCCTGATAGCTTCGCAATGAGCCAACCAGCCAGTCCAACAGAGGAGTGAATCGCCTGAAACCAGAAATTCAATGCAGAACAAGGAAAATGCAAAAATGATTACCACTGAGGTCAAAAGCGCCCCTGGAGGCCAGGGGCGCCCATCTTTTTGAGGCTTCAGATGAAGTCTTTTGATCAAGTGACACCCAGGAAGTTTGTTTCCATTTTTGGTCCAGCTCCGCAATGCATCTGTCAGTAGGTGAATCTGAGTTGTCGTGTTGCCATCATCAGTGGTCAAATTTGAGGTTTCAGACTTGATCAGAGACTATTCAGAAAGGACAAAAGCGCCCCTAGAGGCCAGGGGCGCCCAAGGTTTTGAAGCCTTTAATGGAATTTGTTTGATGATTTCAGATACTCATCTCGTTTGTGTCAACTCCAGCTTTCTATTGCATGTCTTAGCTGGGTCAGAAAATATCTTGGCAATCTGTAGCCGAAAGTTTAGTAGTTTTTGTCAGTTACAGTAATGGCTGACATTGGTTGGGAAAAGCGCCCCTGGAGGCCAAGGGCGCCCATGATTTAGGAAGGTTAGATGATGTTTTTATATGAAGTGCTCTCCAAGAGCCTTTGCTTAGAATTTAGCCTATTCCGTAGTGAGCCAGTCGGCATGTTCTGAAGTTTTGCCAAGTGTTGGGAAACGTCAAGTGAAATATGGTCAAGTTATCAATGAAAAAAATGAAAATGCCTGAAAATATTCTTCTAATACTGAGGTCAAAAGCACCCCTGGAGGCTAGGGGCGCCCATCTTTTTGAGGGGCGCCCATCTTTTTGAAGCCTCAGATTTATGAATTTTGGATTATCACCTCAAGGAATCTTCTTGTCAGATTTGGTCCTGCTCTTCAATGGAACTGTCAGCCAGTTGATCTGACGCGACAGTCAATCAGAATCAGTGATTGAACGTGAGTTTCATTTGAGGTTTCTAGATTCAAATTTTCAAAAAATGTCTAAGTATGGAAGGATGCCTAAAAGTCAAAGGTTGACTTTTTGAATTCAAAAATAGAAGTGTGCATGAGAAGAGTTTTCAGTTTACTAAATTTAGATCTTCAGTTGAACTCTTTTCAAGTCGACTTTTGGTAAACCTATTTTTGGTCATAACTAGCTAAAATTAGTTTGCATGTATCAATTAACTGAATTTTTCAAAGTGGTGCCTTAATTAGGGTTTATGGTACATCCAGTTAACTGAGTTTGAAGCCAAATATAGGCCATGCGTAAGTTTTGAAGCACCAGTTGTACTTCAAGCGCCATTTCCAATGCTTAGCATGCATTTCACATGCCTTTGATGATAAATTCTTGTTTATTATGCATATGGCATCCATTATTCTTCATCAGAGTTGACAAGAAACATCTTTTTTTGAGCATAGAATTGATCTACAGGTTCTACAGGTGTCAGATTTCAGTGTTCTTCGTAGCTACAAATTCAGATTGTTCGAGAGAAGATTATTTCAGACTTCATTTTCCATTTACATGCGAGTTTCATCAGCTCTACTTCAAGCATAGGCAATTTTTTACAGAAAAAGAGAGAAAACAAACAAATAAAACTTATATTCTTTTGTCTTATTTTCCTCTATTCTCATCTTAGATTTTCTTCGCATGTCAAAGAAAACAGCAAATTTTTCAGAAAAAGCATCATCTGGGTTCAAGTATTTTAGCATCAACGATAATACCCATGTCTTAGATTATTTTGTGAAAATTGCCCCGCTGCCTCTATTCTAGAGCACTGTGCTTTTTTCCAGAGTTTTCTTTGCATGTGGGCCTAAAACACATTTTTTCCAAAATCTATCATTTTGGGTCATCTTAGAATTCAGTTCTACAAAAGACCCATGTTCCAGATTTTCACGGAAAAAATTGCCCCAGTGCCCTTAAATGCCAGTTAAGATCTCAATTGAAAACCTTTTGCATGCGGGCCTAAATCACATTTTTTCGAATTTCTGACGTTGTGGGTCATCTTAGAATTTGATTATGCACAAAACCCACGTCTCATAATTTTTCGTGAAAATTGCCCTTCGATAGGCTATTTTTAGCCTTATCTGGAGTGATTTTTGGTTTTCCAGAGAAGTTGTCAGAATGTAGCCGTGTTCACAGTCAATAGGCGAGTTTTTCCAAATCCAGTTCACGCAGACCGAATTCAAGACCAAGTCAATCTTAATTCATGCTTTCATCAGAAAAGCTGACATTGATTTGTATCAAGCGCATCAGAAAGGTTGACAAGCGTAGTCACTCAAGTTCACATGGTTTCATGCCTCATATAGTTGATTGTCTTCCAAGGCCAGTTTAGAGGGTTGATACCGTTGGGTTTCTGCGTGTGCAACAAGTTCATTTGCATTTCTCGCAACCAGAGAGTTCGCAGTCAAACTTCGCAGTTTCATCATGCAACACTCTTCCATAAAGAAAAGCATGAAAAACGTGAGAAGCGTCAAGCTGTAGAACAAACAGTGGCCATCACTTTAGTTACAGAGCTGCCAGAGTTAGCAGCTAATGAAGGGCCAGTTTAAGTATGCAGAGATTTTCAGGTTTGCTAGAGTTACTGACAAGTAGTGAAATGACAGTTGAGACATGTGACGACCTCTAGATGGTGATGCAGTCACTAAGCTCGTGGAGGAGTTACTTGCTCGAGATTAGGGTCAGTGAACTTCAATTCAAGGCGTCCCACCTTTTCCAAGATAGACATTAGACATAGGAGTTAAACTCGAGGCTTCTTTTCGAGTTAACTAGTTGTTACACATTGCATGCCATGTCTTTCTTGGAAACATCTACAAACACTTGGAGCTTAGATTAGATCTTTCAGTTAACTGATGATAGCATTCCAGTTAACTTGCTTTCAATAAGGACGTGCATGCTTGCACCTTGTCCATTTAGATTAGATGTTTTAGTTAACTGATGATAGTTTTCCAGTTAACGGTGTAGTTTCATTCAATTAGGTTTAGAGAATAAGATCTTGCATGCACTACAGGACCGTAGTTGACTCAAGGTGATTTTAGGGTTGCCTATGCCTTTGATGTCTATAAATAAGAGCTTTCAGCTCATTTGTAATTAGCTTTTCCTGGTGATAGAGAATTGTTGCGCTGTCGGCAACATGCCTATTCTCAAGATTGGTTCACCCTTGTAAATTAGAACTTTTGCTTGATAGCATACATGCTGCGCCTACCTTGCCTGTAGTATTGCTATTATTGTATCTGTTCAACTAACTTTTACAGGAGATTAATATATGTTGTGCCTACCTTGCCTATAATATTGTCTTTTTAGATTTGTTCACAAGCGTTTGTTTTGATAGTGAATTGTTATGCCACTCGGGTTCCCTGCAATTATTATGATGAATGCTTGCCATAGTTAGATATAGTGGCTAGTTCAATCGTGAATTGTATGTGTGTCTCGCCTATGCAATTTGTTGTCCTAGTTGGCTATCTTTTGTGTTTTGTTATCAATAAGCCTATTCGAATTAAGCAAATAGTTGTGCCCACCTTGCCTTCATGTTGAGAATTCGTACTTAAAGCCTATCGTATGATGTGTGTGATAATAAGCTTATTCAACCGAGCAGACAGTTGTGCCCACCTTGCCTTCATGTTGCAAATTTGTACCCAACTTATCGTATAAAAACCATTCCCGATCCATTTCCTCACGCTCTGTTTTCTTGAGGAAACTGGATAGATTTTAAAGAAGTTAGCTTAGTTGTAGTTAGATGATCTGTGAAACCAAAAAATACTTAGCTGCAACGTTCTAGGTTTTCTTAACCTTGTGCCTCTACCAACTGAGAACAAAAAGATAGGATTTACTTTAGTTTACTATTACATGCATTCCAGCACAACGAGGGAGCTTCCCCTCCTAATTTGAAGAGCACTCATTACATAGTGTGCATAGATGTACGTACAAACTCACACTCCAGAGGTGTTAGTTCTTACGCCAACACTCAAAATGTAAGAAATCCCGATTATATATCTGTAACATGTTTGGGTTCCTTTTTTGTGATCTCGCGCAATGAACTTATGTCGAAGAATTCCCCTACTTAGGTTAATCTCGCCTCCCTCCCAGAAAATTTCCGCTCGAAGTGTAATACTCCCCTTGAACGAAGATCTCAATCTGTTGAGGATCTTTTTGGTTCTTTAGGCTGCTGTGGCTTCGTGGACATTATTAAAATATTTCATTTCTTGTTGATCTGTATATGTAAAAAAAAACAAAATGCCTCCACCTAAAATTATCTTCGTCAACTAAATAATTAAAGCAATTAAAACTAGTATACATATATTAATTAATAATATATATAAAGAACGTTGAAAGTTATCAATACTTAACATTGTTTATTCTAATATTAATTAATAAAATATATGAAAAACTAATAATATATATAAAAAAAAAAATAACTATTTATATATATATATTAATTAATAATATATATAAAAAACTATTTAAACATACATATCTTAGTTAATAATTTTAATCGAAAAGTATTTAAATTAAAAACTATTTATTGGGAAGCTTTTATTTTAAATCTTTTTGGAAAAATAGAAAGAAAAAAAATCATTTTATGTGCTTGTTATTCTTAAGCAACACATACTTCCACTTGTCTGCATTTTCAATGAAGCTTCAAAAAGTTTACGAATATTCCTTTCTTGCTTTCACTGTATAACGCTTTCAGTGTAAAAAAAATAGTAGGAAATTAGGTGCAAAAAAATAGTTTTGATTATCTTCTCTCCTCTTTGTGATTTATTTTTTGTTCTTTTGTTCATCTTTTCTTTTTCATCTTCTTTTCAAATTTTAAGTCTAGTCGTTCCCTTTCCCTTCTTTTTTGTTATATCTCTTAACTAATCTTTTTACTCTTGTATTATCTTGACTCTTTTATTTTACAATTTCATTTTACATCCTTTCCTTTCTATACAATTTTTAGTTTGTGTTTTATAACCTTATTTTGTCATTTTATTTTAATACATATTAGCACATTTTTTTGGTTTATGTGCTTCCCAATCCTCTCACCTCTCTCCTATTTATATCCAAGTCTGTTATCTCATATTTCATTTCTCTCTCTTTCTGCTTTTCATCCCGATGATGGATCATGGAGTATGATCTGAAACATTGAAGTAAAAATATGCATACAATTTATCCAAAAATCTTGAATCTAACTATTATGGACTGTGGAAACAAAATACTATTAGTTTTGATTAGTTTCAATCACAAAAAAATAAAGGGTTAATGAGAAAGCCCAATTAAACAAGTGTATATAGTATTATATCTTATCGTTCAAATTGCACAAGTGACATGTTTGATAGAAAACTTGAGTGATTTTACGCAATTCATGGTAAGGTAATTACAATATTGTACAGAAGGTTTAAACATCACTAGCAACCAAGAAATTTATGTGTATCATGGAGTAACAAGGTGTGAACAAACCCTTTGAATTGGCATAATTGCTCTTAAAAAAACTTGAGATGATCATATGGTCATCATCATAAGCAAATGGAATCATTAAGTTTTACTACAATTGAGTGATAGTGACACCAATGGGAAGCTAAATGTTAAGTGAGTTAGTGTAGATCAAGTAATGCACACAAATAGGTCCAAGATCCCATGTTGAGCACTTTGCACACAATTTAAAGTTGTACAATTTTAAATTAGTTGCCAGTGAATAGAAACTTGAAACTTATGCCTAAGGTGGGAGCTACAACCTAAGGTTTATGCAAATATAAAAACTCAGGAAAATAACTAATGAGGTTGGTCACCAACATTGGCTAGGGATATGACTTAAGTTGAATGGCATGTGATAGCTAGTCACCACTATGTTATAACATAAAGTGCATGCGAGGGTAAATACCTTATAACTAAAAGTTTAATCCAATGGAAAGAGCACTTGGGAACATAAATCAACAATTTTGATAAAGCTAATTTGTTTGATGGTTACTTTCGCCACCAAGATCATTTTTCCTATCGTGTCGTATAATGTGAGGTCATTTGTCCTATGATGGGTGTAGACACCTAAAATCAACCATATCCTAACAACAAATTTAACATCACTACTTTTGAAACCATACTCGGCTTGTCATAACCACATTCACATATGTTGGATCGATTACATCATTAGATAGGAATATAGGTTAGAATAGATTAAACAATAATAAATAAATCAAGTAACGCCTATTCTGTAAAATAATAATAATAAATAAATAAATCAACATGTAAATGTTAATTTTAAAGATGGTTGTAAGGTAGTAGTTAGTAGATAATAAAATAATAATTAGTTTCTTGGGAATTATTCCCATAAGCAAGTTAGTTGGTTTGATATGATAAATGTAAGGCTATATAAGCCAATGCAAATCAATGTAAAATTATCCTAATTGAAATCAAAATTCATTTCATTTACAATTTATTCATCATGTAAATTTATAATTAGTTTTTTGTGCTTGACCATTTTAATATGGTATCAAAGCATTAGTAATTCTTGTGTTGTGAGAGACATGAGATAATTGTGTGAAGAAGGTTACTAATGCTTCGTATAGGAAAATTCATACTAGCATGAGAAGGCATAAATTTGAGCATAAATTTAAACGCATCATAATACACTTGTTGTGTATGGAGGAGGCTTAGTGTGGAATTTTCTAGGTGTAGAATTTCAAAGATGAAATACAAAGATGGTATATAGATGATCATTGTATTATTTTGTTGCACAACAGTAAGGAGACTCAATGAATTAAAGAGTGGAAAGTCAGGGATACTTTTTTTAAAGGGTTCTATTGTTTGCTAACTATCTAATTGTGTGATAAAAGTAATATATCTTGCAATCATTGCATGTATGTCAGTGTGGTTACCAAACCATGTCCTTAGTGAGAAATTTGTTAGGTGTGGAATTCCAAACATGAAATATAAAGATGGTCATTGTATTATTTTGTTGCATAATAGCAAGGAGACTAAGTGAATTAAATAGTGAAAAGTGGGGACAATTTTTGTAAAAGAGTTTTATTATTCGCTACCTATGTGTTCATTATTGGGAATAGGATGCCATTTAATTGCAATTCTAAGCATATTTCATGTATCTCCTAAGTCCTTGGAAAGTATTCCCCAACACTAGGATTAGAAATAGATTAAATTCAAATGAAAAGAACATGTAAATTGATATTTGTGATTATTCCTAGATAATAGGAACATGTGGGGACATCCAAGAAGAGCTCCTACTGTGTGTGAGAATAAGTGGACTAATTAATAAGATAAACTAACACACCAATGAAACATTAAAGCAAAGGAAATTAATTAAAAACATAAAACAAACTCTAAATAACAATAGCTCCTTCAAATGTGTCACATTTTCCTCTATCTCCAAGGATTCAATGCAAGTTACTAGCTCTCAGTTGGTGTAAGCAGCAGCTTGTTGAAATGACAACTTAGGAGAACGAGATTTATGCAAAATGCATGTTTATTTGCTAAATGATTGAAGCTATGAAGTTAAAAACTGAAATGCTATGCTATGAACTTGAAATGCTAAAATGTTGATTTGAATGCAACTATAGTGATCACGCTAAATTCACAAAATCTAGGATCTTTTTCAACTCACAAGAGGGTTGTATTTATAGATTTTTGGAGGCAAGAATCTAGTTGGCAAAGATCAACGGTCGAATTCAAACCTGTCAAGATGAACGGTGAGAGATTGAGAAGTTGAGAGAAAGATGGAAGGTTGAGAGAATAATGGGAGATGTTTCCTCCTACACAACCTTCTCCATTCAAAAATGAAGGAAATTTGCCATTTGTGCACTTCATTTATGAGGAGTTAGTTGGTAGTTAAGGATAAATCCCTAATAAAATAAATAAATTTATTTAATTACATGTGACAATAAATTTAGAAGTTTCCATAATTTAAATAATTAATATTTGATTATGTGTGAGAGATGAAAAAGAAAGTAATTAAATATTTACAATATTTAATTAAATGTGAGATGAGGAAAATGTCTAATTAAACATTAAGAATATTTAATTAAATGTGAAGTGAAGAAGAATATTCTATAATTTGAAAATTCAAATTTAGAATCATGATAATTAATATAAATAAATAATGAAATTTAGTTAATTTAATTAAGAGGAAGATAACCATAATTAAATAAACTTGTTTATTTAATTAAATTAGAAGAATTACAAAAATGAACAATATAAATAAATAATTAAATTTATTTATATGTAGATGACTTTAGAAGATTAATTAAATAATTCATATTTAATTAATTAACAGGTTTGATTAATTGTGACCATTTTTAGATGTGTACATTTTGCCCCTCTTTGAAGTGATGTGTTTTACGCATTGTTTCAAAGAATTTTTCAAATAACGAAAATTTTGCCCCTGATTTTGAAAAATTGATTGATAATCCTATATGCCCCCTCAGAAGATAAATCGCGTATCTTGAGAAAAAATTGAGATGATTTTTGGAGAGAATTCATTGATTTATCTCTCAAAATTTAGCGTGTTGCATAGTAAAAATAAGAATAACTTCCATTTTTTACCCCCTTAAAAGGTGGAAAAGGTAAAAAGTCATTGTCATTTGAATAGTAGCTTTTTGCAGTTTTCAAAGCTCTAAGAGAGATTTTCGAGATGCCGATCCACTATGAGCGTCACCGATTCAAACGAGCCCACCGTCATCAGAGACCAGTAGCGTACGAACCTCTGATAAGATTGCTTGATCCTCTTTTGTGAATTTTTAACAAATTTTTAATGATTTTTTTTTTTTTTTTGTATTTTCGAATTTCTGCTTTAGCGCATAGGATTTTGATTTAGCGCATGCAAGCCTTAGATTAGCGCATAGGATAGCTAGAATAGTGCATCCAACCTTGTGCATTAAGGAACTGTTTGAGCGCATAGACGAATAGTTTAGCGCATATATGAAATAGCGCATAGGATTGATAGAATAGCGCATACGATGCTCAAGTAGCGCATACACTAGATAGATTAGCGCATACCCCTGATAATGTAGCGCATAGATGAATTAGCCCATACAATCTCTGTTTTAGCGCATCCATGGATAAAATAGCGCATTGATGATTTAGCGCATCGATGAACTATTTTAGCGCATCCATGATTTTTTGCCGATTTTGCAATTTTGAGATTGATTTGATGCTTGCTTGATAATTTTTGTTGTATTAGACAACTGATATGATGATTTTGAATAACACCAAGGATAGAATAACTTGATTGTGATGATGATCTGATAAATTTGTCTTCGCGCTTGAAGAACAAATAGTAAAATGATTATGATAAATTTACTTTCATGATTGAAAAACAAATAGTAATGATGTTGATATGGAGTTGATTGGCTGTTAAATTTGTTTCCATGTTTGATGAAAAACAAATAGTAGAAATTGATAAATTTGTCTTGCTGCTTGAAAAACAAATAGTAAAAATTGATAAATTTGTCTTCCTGCTTGAAGAACAAATAGTAATGAATATGTTGTTGATGTTAATATGATTCACTTGCTTGATTGACATGATTTGCTTGATAATTTTGATATTCCTTGTTGATGATTTGATCTTGATGCATTTGATGTTTATAGGAGGATTTTAATATCCTCCAAATTAGAGAGATTTCCCCGTACATGGGAGATGATTTCCAGACTATCTCAGGCAGAGATAGGGGTGATTGTTAGATGTGGGTTGGGTTCCCTTCTCAGGATCCAGCAGTATAGGGTCAATAGGGCACTGTTGATTGCATTAGCCGAGAGATGGCATAGTGAGCATAATACCTTTCACTTGTCGACTGGAGAGATTATTGTTACACCCGAGGATGTGTACAAGATTTTAGGTATCCCAGTAGTTGGTGAGCTTGTGATTTATGATCACAAGGAGATTGGAGGGGCAGATGCCTTACGGAGAGTCTTCCAGGATCCACATGTTGGTGGATGTGAGGTTGCATGGAGAGACATGGTTCAGAGTTATGCCCCACTTTCGTCAATTCTAGCAAGTTTCATTGGTGGCTTCCTTTGTCTTGATCGTAGGTCAAAGGGACTATCAATAGGCTGGGGTCGAATATTGGAGGACATGATCCTCCATCAGACTAGATATGCATGGGGATCCTGCATGCTTGTCCATCTATACCACGATCTTCATCAGGTGGTATATACAGATGGGAAGAGTATATCATCTGGGGTTACTCTTCTTCATATTTGGGCATGGGAGCACATCGCCATCACCCGCCCTATTGTACGGAGAGATCGCTCACTTGGTTATCCATATGTATATGCATACACAGGTCCCTTTATCCAGCCTATGCTGGGCAAGTTAGAGTATTGGCGGCGGATATTGGATGATATGGATACAGTCATCTGGAGATCGTATCTTGATTGCGATGCATGGGATGAGGATGATATAGAGTTGTCTTATTGCGAGATAGTGAGATACACGATTGGCTGCACCCCCTTCATTATTGAGCATTTTTTGGTTATGCAGGTACTTAGGCAGTACAGACGAGTTCATATGATGCCATAGGGTGTGGCCCATTATGGCAGATGCCGAGAGGATGTTCCAGAGTGGGGTCCTTTCATTACATATGAGGCAGCGAAGGCAGAGTATACTAAGCTTCAACTAGAGTTTTGGGTCATTCATCTAGAGGTTATAGATGCACATATGACGGATGATTATGCTGCCTACTTCTACTCACATCAGTTTCCCAAGTTGACTAGTCCAGATGAGCCTGCTCCACTATTAGGTGGACCAATTATACGATAGGCACGACAACAGCCACAGGCACAAGCAGAGGTCAGGGCACAGGGTAGCCACATAGAGCAACAGATATAGGCGAGGTGGCCATGGATGTCGATGAGGAGGAGGATTCAGACAACTCTGATGACAATGATGATAATGGGGATGATAGAGGTGGTGGGGGTGGTAGACAGAGATTTTTCTTCGATGTTCCCTTCAGGACAAGGCCTCGTACAGCTAGAGTGGTGGACCAGTCAAGTACTTCGACTCCACGTATTACTATCAAAGCTCTGTCATAGGGACAGATGGATATTCTGCAACCAGAGGTTCAGACTCTTCGGAGTCAGCTAGCATAGGCACAGGTCACCATTAACCAATTACAGATGCAGATTGCACAGCCACCACCTCTTGACCCACAGGTAGCCCAACTTACAGCAGAGTGAGACAGTTTCAGAGAGCGGTGCATTCAAGCAGAGGGAGTAGCAAAGACTGAGGTCAGTTGAGAGCACCTCCATTGGAGAGGTTGTGGCAGAGGGACTGGAGACTTCTCGTTAGGCAGAATACTATAGGATGAGATAATTTGAGGCAGTACCCATCGAGTAGAGGATAGCCTACACGTAGTCAGGCATCCGGTCACGGACCCATTCATATAGTCACACTAGGAGTGTGGGATAGCCTGTCAGACGAGAGATCGATGCTTCTGGAAACAAAGACCTAGCGAGACCCATCACCTCTGGAGGCAGCAGTAGTCATGCTCCACATCCAGATGCCCCTCAGTGATCATTGCGGATACACCTTGCCATTGTATTTTACATATATCTTGTTTAGACATTTGATATCTTTGTACACATGGAAATTTATTCTGATGAGATTATGATATGCAGTGGTGATTTGATATGCACGTGTTATTGATTTATGTATGCATTTTTGCTTCTATATGCTATGCGGTTTATGATTATGCATGCTTATGGATGATGATATATGCACTTTGATATGATATATAATGATGATGCGTTTGTTTTACTGCAATGTATGCTTATAAGATGATGATGTAAATTTTATAATGTAAATGATGATTTGATGAATATGCTTCATGATTGGATGATCCTATGAAATGATTTCTAACATGATGATATGATGCAATATAAATGATTTTCCTACATGATGTATGTAATGAATGGAAATGGATGCATCTTTCTTTTTGTCAATGTATGATTATGCAAATGATGTTTAATGATAAATGATAATGCAAAATGATGTGAAAATGAGGTGAAATATAAATGATGAGATGAATGATTAACAAATGATACGCAAAAAATTAATGATATGCACATGATATGTAAATGATGTGATGCAATCTAATATGGATAATGATTTATAAAAAAAATTAATAAGACCTAATAATGATAATGATCAATAATGATACAAATGATGTGATAATGGAAATATACAAATGTAAATGAAATGATAATGATAACCTAAATGCAGAATGATGAAATATGAAGAAAAAAAATGATAATGAAATGAGATGCAATAAATGTCCAGTGTACTCAATTGACGTCTTAAAAGATATATGAAGTATTTCAAACCTCCAAAAATCTATCATACAACCCCAAATGCAATCTAAATGAATCATGCAAACCTACAATGCAAAAAATGAACCATTCTCCTGTTTGTCATTCCATGAGCCAATTTTGTGTGTAATTTTCATCATTGAGCCTTTTGATATGTTGAAAGTTAGTACAAGAATCAAAGGGGATATTAGCACCAATGATGACCTGAGTACTGCTTCCATGATGTTTTATGTAGCAAGTTAATACAAGCATTGAGGTATTATTGAACCAAGATGACCTGAGTATTGCTTGCATAAACAGACAAAAGTTAACCATTTTCCTATGCAAATTCTGAAATGTCATTAATGATACGTTGTAGAGCATGTCCCATGACAAATTTGCACAATACTAGTGATTAGCTTACAGAAAACAATCAAAGAAAAATCATACTCCTTCCCTGTGATTCTAGCTCAATACATCATTGAACCACTCCAAAGATATGATATCATCAAATGTCAAAACAACAATTCAACTTATGTCTTAAGTTTATCATTCATTTTGTTCAGATTAAGATCATCCAATTTGTTTCAGTTTTCTGTCAGACAATCGTTTAGACCCAGTTTTGAATGGATAATTTGTTGTGTTTGATATTCCAATACTTGACACATGTTGTCGTTTATCTTCCAAAAAGTGCCAAGAAGCGAATTGCCCCCAATGATCCTACACTCTGACTCCTAATTAAACACAACTACTGCTAAGGATAACATTAATCATCAAGCCATGATGAAATCCTTGTCGTTTCAAGGAAATGTTGGGACGCATGATGCGGATGTGATGGCTAGCATGTATGTGATGCCGATGAAAGATGGATATGCAGAGTGTATCCTAATAGATGAGAGAGCCAACCAAATCACAAATAGTGCCTGTTTGCCAGGTTTTCACCATTTGTTTTTATTGCACTTTTTCCAATTTTTATTTTTTTTGTCTTTTTTATTTTTTATTTATTTTTGCTATGTCGAAAGATGCCTGTTTGCCAGGTTTTCACCCTAATGACACATTTTTCCAGTTTTTATGAATTTTTTCATGACTCTTTATATTGTTTTTGATATTTTTCCAAGACTTTTTATACTGTTTTTTATATTTTTCCAGCACTTTTTATACTGTTTTTGATATTTTTCAGGCATAAATTTTTTTCAGGTGAATGTTGTTGGTCGGATATTCAAACAGGTCCCCTTCTGATGTTGACAACTAATATGCCCCCGATAACAAACGATCCCAACCAATTGGGCTGCAATGATAACGAATGGGCCCAGCCAATTAGGCTCGAATTTGCCTTTCTTTTTCCGATCCTGCTGATTACGAGGGTTTTCTTTAAGAACTAAGTCACCCACTTGAAAAGCTCATGGTTTGACTCTGTGATTGTAGCTGCAGGACATAACTTGTTGATATCCCTTTAAATGATTAACTGCATTTTGACGTCATTCATCAAGCAGTTCCAGCTCTTGCAATCTTGATACTCTGTAATCTTCATCATTTATTAACCCCTTTAGTGATACTCAAAGTGAGGGAATCTCAACTTCTAATGGCAAAATATATTTTGCTCCATAAACCAAAGCATATGGGGTAGCACCTCTTGGTGTGAGAATACTTGTTCTATATGCCCATAATGCTGGATTTAATTGGACATGCCAATCATGGCCGACATCATTTATTGTTTTCTTCAAAATTGTTTTGTTTGAAGCCTCTGCTTGGCCATTTCCCTGTGGATAATAAAGTGTAGAGAACTAGTGTTGGATGTGAAGTCTTTCATAGAGTTCATCAACATCTTGATTTTTAAAAGGTCTTCCATTATTTGTAATAATGGAGTTGGGAATGCCATATCGACATATGATATAGTTCAAAATGAAGGATGAAATTTGTTTGCCAGTAACAGTTGTTAGGGGAACAACTTCAATCCACTTAGTAAAGTACTCAGTGGCTGTGATAATGAACTTGTGTCCATTTGATGATGACGGGTGTATCTTGCCAACCAAATCCAATCCCCACTGAGCAAAAGGCCATGTTGTGGTGAAGGGTTGCAATTCTTGAGAAGGAGCATGAATGAGATTCCCATGAATTTGACATTTTGAACATTTTTTCACAAAGATAAATGATATTTTCTCCATGGTCGGCCAATAGTAACCCATTCTAACAAGTTTCTTTGCTAAGGTGAGTCCACTTGAATGTGTCCCACAAATACCACCATGTACCTCTTGCAAGGCCTTTTCCGATTCATTGCGTTCGAGATATCGAAGGAGGGTACCATCAAGACCACGTCGGTACAAGACGTCAACAATTAAGGTGTAACGAGAAGATTGACGTATGAAATTCCTTTTTTGATTCCTAGACAAATCTAGGGGCAAAGTAGTATCTTTTAGATAAGTATATATTTGGCCATACAAGGGAGAATCATAATTGGTTAGGTGACAAATGATTTGGGTTTCTGGATTATCATAGGCGGGAGAAAAAAATTGTTCCACCAGGAAACCGTACTGTGCTTGGTTCTTTGACAATTGGAGTAGTGATGCAATTGTAGCCATGGCGTCTATAGCTTTATTATTAGTACGCGAAATTTGTGTGAACTTGATATCAACAAAGTATTTCTTGAAATCATCAACCATTTTCTTGTAAGGCATTAACTTGTCATCTTTAGTTTGATATTCATTATTTATTTGGTTTATAAAAATTTGTGAATCACAAAAAACTTGTAGTTCTGTGATTTTCCAGTCTAATGCTATTTTCATTCCAATTAACAGTGCCTCACACTCAGCTATGTTATTTGTGCAAGGAAACATTAGCCGATAAGATTTTGGAATTGTATGTCCTTGAGGTGTGTTGAAAAGAATTCCTTCCCTCGAACCATGTTGAGTGTAGGAGCCATCAAAATAGAGTGCCCATGACTGCTTAATGGCTGCTATGAATACATCAACATCAGGAAAATCAATGTGTATTAGATGTTATGCTTGTATCTATGCCTTTGCCAACTGATCTGCTATTACCTATCCTTTTATAGCCTTTCGATCCACATAATGAATGTCAAACTCACTTAGGATCATGACCCATTTAGCTAGTCTACCAGTTAAGGTTGCCTTACTTAGAAGATATTTTAGTGGATCAATCTTAGCCACAAGCTTTATTGTATGAGTTAGCATATAGTGTCGCAACTTTTGAGAAGTGAACACTACTGCTAAACAAGCTTTTTCAATGAAGGTGTAATATAGTTCATGGCTTGTCAAAGTTTGACTAATGTAATATATTGCTCTCTCCTTTCCTGTTTTGTCTTCATGTGCCAATAATGCTCCCAAGGAAACTTTCGTGGCATAAATATACAATATGAGTAGTTCACCTTGCACTAGTCGAATCATTAGATAATGCTTTATTTGATCAAATTTTGCTTCACATTTGTCTTCCCATTTAAATGGAACATTCTTATCTAAGAGATGAGTGAATGGTAAACTCTTATCTGCCAATTGCGTAATGAATCTCCTGATGGATTGCAACCGTCCCTACAATGAGCGTAATTGACTGATGTTCCTTGGTGGTGGAATATCGAGGATTGCTTGTACCTTTTTCGGATCCACTTCAATTCCCTTTTCTGACATAATATATCCTAGAAGCTTTCCAGAATTCACCCCAAAGACACATTTCTTTGGATTAAGTCTCACTTTAAATTTTTCCATCCTGTCAAAAAATTTAGATAAGATATCTAAATGTTCTTCTCTTGTGTGCAATTTGGCTAGAAGATCATCGACATAATCTTCCATGAATGTGTGCATCATGTCATGAAAAATGGTAGTCATTGCCCGTTGATAAGTAGCTCCTGCATTCTTGAGTCCAAACGGCATTACATTCTAGTAATATGTACCCCAAGGACATGTGAACGTTGTTTTATCCTGATCTTCAGGTACAATCTTTATCTGGTTGTATCTTTAAAATCCATCCATTAGTGAATACATAGCATGTCCAACAGTCAAATCTACAATCATATCTATGTTTGGCAAAGGAAAATCGTCTTTAGGGCATGCCTTATTTAAATCCCTGAAATTTGTACAAATTCTAATTCTTCCATCTAGTTTTGATACAAGTACAATATTTGAGATCCATTCTGATAGTCTATAGACCAAATGAATCCAACATCTAACAGCTTCTTTAACTCCTCCTTGACTAATAATGCAACATGTGGATGCATTTTTTTGAGTTTTTGCTTCACAGGTTTCGCCCCCGGCATGATAGATAAATGATGCATGATGAGGTCTGGATCCAATCTAGGCATATCCGTGTAGGACCATGCAAAATTGATTTGATTGTTCTTGAGAAATTATGTGAATCCAAGGATTTTCTCTTTTGTTAGTGATGCAGCAAGTTGCAAGACTTTGGGTTGTTCCACAGTACCTAAATTGATCACCGTTGTTGGTTCTATTAAAATAGAAGACCTTTCCTAATAATGCTCAGGGAGAGTTTCAAGTTTCCCATCTTCTAGTGCCTTTGAAAGGTTTTCACCGTTAGATACGCTTTTTAATTTTCTCTTTTCATGATCTAATATTGCCTTTGTTAGATTTTCACCATTAGATATTTCTTTTATGTTATTAATTTTGTAGCTGAGAAACTTGGCACTTTCCTGTCTGAAACATTGATCCTGTGATTCCCTAGTGGAACTTGTTTCTGGTTTAGATGAACAAAGAAATTTTATTATGGTTTCATCATCGGGAAAAGTTGGGATATCAATTGGTGCAATTTGTTCCCAGTCAATGAGTTCGGGATGGACCAAGGGAAATGGATCATTAGGCTGGGTAAGGTCACTAGTCGTTAGGGTCATGATGCTATCATCACCTTCGTTATGGGAAAGATCTATGATGGTATCTTCCTGTTGAGGATCTGTCTCACTTTGAATCGAATCATCCTCACTCGAGTCATGATCACTTAGTAGGACATAATCAAGCGGAGGCCTTGATCTTTCCCCTTGTGTGAATGTAGGTGTGAGTTTTTGTACGACATCCACTTGTTTATCTTTCCATAATTTATCATCAAAGATATTGTCCCATTCATATTCATTGGAGTCAGTGTCAAAATTTTCTTCTTGAATTCTAAGAATTGTTTCAGCTAACTCCTCATTGGATGTTCTTTATACTACTTCTTCCTTTGTATCGTCATTGGATGTTCTTTGTGCTACTTCTTCCTTTGTATCATCATTGGATGTTCTTTGTGCTACTTCTTCCTTTGTATCCTCACCATATCCTAACCCAGTTTTATCCTTTGGGTGCATTATTTTTAGTCAGATAGGTTCAACAATAACCTCCTTTCTTTTGCCTATAGGGCCATTCCCTTCATAACCCATTTGTTGCATTATTGTATAACCTTTTCCATATTGCTCTGTGGGTAACTTGACATGTTGTATTGATTCCTCTTCATCTTTATAGAGCCAATCAAGGATAGCTCTATCTTCGGTTTCATTTTCTTTGATAAATCTTCCATCAAACTTGGTAATGGGAACTGAAGCTTGTGTGCTTGAGGCTAAAGCTATTGTAGCCTGTTGTATGGATGTTGATGGTTGACCATGAGATCTTGGGGACATAGGTAGATTAGAGAGACATAAGGAATATTCTCCCACCCCATTATCTTTTAATTTTAACTTGGTGCCAAAATTACTTATCATTTCTCTTGCTTGCTCATTATGTTTAGAGGTAGAAATGGCCAAATCCTCTCTATTATGTGGGATAAATGTGTCCTGAGTTGCTCTAAGGTTAGAACAAGTTTGACTGCTAATGTGATCGACCGATATTGTTACTTCTTGTCCATCATATGGAAAATTCAAGAATTCATGATAAGTGGATGGAACTGCTTGCATCTCATGGATCCATGGGCGACCCAAGAGTATGTTATAAGATAGATCTCGATCCAGAACCTGACAAAAGGTATTCTTCACAATAGGTCCCACTATAATTGGTAGCATGATGAGGCCTTTGGAAGCTCTTTCCTCATCATCGTATGCCTTGATTGTAATTTTCCTTTGTGGATCTATAGATTCTTCTTAATATCCCAAAGCAAGGACCAATTTTAAAGTACAAATTTTTAATTCGGCTCCCCCATCTATTAGGACACGTCTAATTCGGGCTTTATGAACCATGACCTCTAGGTAAAGTGATGATTTATGGGGATGGGTCATGGATGAGTCATCCTTCTCAGTAAAGGATAAACATGTGGGCGAGGACAAGTGTCCCACCATCGCTTGAAATGTATTGATATCCAGATTAGGAGACACAGTTGTGTCGACGAGTACCTTTTCCAAAATGTCCTTATGTGCGGGTGATTTTTTTAGGAGCTCCAAGATAGAAATTTGGGCCGATGTTTTCCGTAGTTGATCGACCAAATTGTATTGACTTGGAGGGGGAATTGCCGCCTTAGATGAACTTCCCTTTACAATTATATTGGCCTGTCCCCTTGTCGTAGCGTTGACCTCTCGATATTCTTGTTTTCCTTTGATCCTAATAGCATTGATTTGCTGATCATCAGTATAAATATGATTGATAATGGTTTCATAGACATGATTCACATTCTTGCCTTTGTCACCTGAAGATTCCCCTTTTTGATAATTGGGGAGAGGATCCTTGAATGCCTGATGATCATCGTTGGCATTATGTCCCTCAACTGTTATGGTACGGTTACCAATCAAATCCTGAACTAGATTCTTTAACCTTTGGCAATTATTTGTCTTATGACCTTTGCACCTATGATATTTGCAAAAGTGCGAGTCATTCCACAATGGTCGTTTAACTCAAGGCTCATAATCTCTTTGTGGTGGAAATTTAATAGTGTTTTGATTCAACAGTTATTTAAGAATGGATTCTAAAGACTGGCCCAAGGGAGTAAAACTCCATCGATTTGAGAAAAACTGAGATCTGGGCGCATTTGAATTTTGATTATTGCCAAGATTATAACCACGATTGTTGGTCACATTTCCTTGATTGGAATTATTGCCTTGGTTACTGGAATTTCCAGCATTATTTCTATGTTGAACCCCTAATACATTAAGAATGGTAGGCTTTATATTCACGTTGTTAGCATCTACCACCCCATCATTCACAACATTTTTACTTCGAGTCCAAAATTGTGACTTGTCGTTATTTTTGCTATTTTTGTTGTTGTACGAATTTTGACTTTCCTTATCAAGCTTTAAAACTCCATGCTTAACGAAGGCACCTTCAATGGTAATTTCATTTTCAATCAATTTTTCAAATGATTGAGGACAGTGAAGGTTTAACCTATAACTCATCTCTTGATTCAGATTGTCGATAAAGATCTCCATCTTTTCCTTTTCGGGAACAAGATGGGAATATCTGGCAAATAACCTTCTCCACCTTTGTAAAAATGCGGTGAAGGATTCCCCAATCTTTTGTTTTACTCTACATAAATCAAGCATGGTTATCTGGTGTTGGATATTGTAGGAGTATTGCAATATGAATTTATTTATTAACTCCTCAAATTTTGTGATGGGGGGAGTGATCTTGGAAAGCCACTCCACGGATTGTCCACCCAAACTTTGTGGAAACAATCGCATTATGTAGGTATCTTCATGAGTGAATTCTAAGCTCATATTTCAGAAATCCCTCACATGATCAATGGGATCCGTTTTCCATTATACCTATCAAACTTTGGGATTTCACAATGTTTTGGAAAAGGAGTCATTTGAAGACTCCTATCAAATGGATATGGGCATATCATCCAAAACATACTTCTTTGTTGTACCCCCTTGAATTTCCTTTATTTTCCCTTGCAATTATTTTATCTGTTGGGTAAGAGCACTAAAATCATTAAGGGGGGCTTCAAGATTTTCTCTAATCCCTTCCATGTCGAAATCAGCAAGTAACTTAGCTCCTTGATTAGCTAATGAAAAGAAATAGCTTTCCTTGTTCCATTCTAAAACTCTCTCCATGATAGTATGGAATTGAGGATCCTGTTCTGCTTCTTGAAGCTTTTCTTTTGTTATCTCATCTGTATTAGAATTATCCCCAATGCGAAATTTGTGAAAAGAATTTTCTTCCCTATCACCATTATTGCTTTTATCACCCATGTTTCTTAATGTACTTTCCCTTTCGTCTCCTTCTATGTGATTTCAAGATCTTGTGACAACAGGCATAAGCTTTTGCCAAATTTCCATTAACTTTGATCAAAAGAATGAAATAGTGCAATTTTGATGGATATCTAAGTCGGAATAGAATAAAGATTCTATTGATATGACTTATGAAATTTCTAATATTTAGCTCATGATTCCCTGATTGAAAGGATGATAATCCTGTTTGCGAGAATTAAACCAAAAATTAAAAATAAAGATGATTTGCACTTTGTGAGGTTTGATCGTAGTTTTGTAAAAATAAGGATTTTGACAAATGCCTAATGTTTCCTAAGCTCTTTATTCCAAAAATTGATTGGGATGATTAGAGGACAGAATTGTTGGTTGGGGAATGAAAGAGGAATGAATATGTTGACTGTGATTATGCCTTTGAGAAAGAGCTCTTCTTTGAAAGAAAGCTCGTGAATATAATGGTTCTAAAGCAAAATCGTCAGTGAAACCTCTAACAAAGTCATGATATTGATGAATAAAGGTTTTGTGTTCAAGAAAAACCTTTTGGATTTGATATAAAAATTTCATCTTCTTCAATAAATTCTTATAACTGAGAGATTTCTTTGGCTTCTTAATCTTCTTCTCTAGGGACCTCTTGGCAAAAGTTGCAGACTTCCAGGCCCTGAGCATAGAAAAAGACTAGATTGAGATGGCAGATTTTCGGGTGTCAGAAAATTACCTAGGCTCGGAATACAGATGCGCTAAAATATCCAACCTATGCACTGGACTATTGCAGGTATGCTCTAAAACAGAGCACAAATGCGCTAAAACAAAGCACAAATACACTAAAACAGAGCAAGAATGCGCTGAAACAGAGCATTAATGTGCCGAAACATAGCACAGATGCACTAAAACAGACCAGGAATGCGCTAAACTATCCAATTACTACATTGAGACAGACATGTTTTGACAGTTTGATGTTTTTGGATGATCTTTATCTGATTTAAAATTGGAAAAACACGGCATACAATAGAAAACAGTTGTTTTGCAAATCCTAAAATCTAACAAAGAGTGTATTTTCTTGAGATTTTCACAGGTATTGAACAAAATAGGCACTTCAAACACACTCACTCTTATTTGTCAAAAAGGTCATCATAGGAACCACAACCCACATCTTAAAATTGCGTCCACTCACACAGTCGTGTCACCCCCTAGAGGGCGCCCGTGTTTTTGTCTTTTCCAGGTGCGTACTCAAGGTTAGATTTATTGATCCCTTGAGCAAACAATCAGTGGCAATTATATGGTGAGTGTCTTGGGGGCAGATTCTTCCCTCCCCTTGCACTGTGTTTAATATGTTGTTTGGATACTGACACGGTTGGCTTTCTACACTATGGTTCGTAATAAAGGTATCTGTCTAGCATGACAATAGATAAACTCCCTCAGGAGACCTCCTAATCTTTAGAACAAAGATTTTGGGGATGGTTATCTTGCTCACTTCTATTGAATATGGGTTTCCTCGAAATTCACTTTTGATTAGAGTGGGTTGGAAAACCTGACTTTGGTTGTTCCCACTTAGGTCGTTTTTGTAGGGTGAGTAATTTTTCCCACTATGACACGCCTTCTAAAGGATGTAATAAAGTATGAATTGCATAAAATGAAAAAGGTAAGTCTGGTGTTTTGGTCACCCAGTAAAGGGGAGAGCATAAACCTATTACCTCGCAATCACAACAAGCAAATGGTTCAATTTTAAATCCAAATGATAATTTTCTATACTAAGTGAAGATGTTGCTTCACAACAAACATTGGATTCATTTTAACCAAGCAAAAATGACATTTGGTGACTATCCTAGGATTGGTTAATTCTAGATTTAATTGTTTATCCTAGGATTGCTTCATTTTACTTTAAAGCTTAATTGAAAAATCTTTGTCCGCGGATGGCGTCGGAATCAGGATTTATTTTTACACCCCCTGTATGCACTAAAAGAATTGGTAAATGCGCTAAAACAGTTAACAAATGTGCTAAAGGAGCAAAAATGGATGTGCTAAAACAGTCAGGAAATGCGCTAAAGGAACTAGCAAATGCGCTAAAATAGTATGCACCAAAATAGAGCTTGTATGCGCTAATCCGTGGCTCGTATGCGCTAAACCGAAGCTTCAGTCCATCCCCTGTCAGAAAATATGCAATAAAAAGATTAAAAATGGGGCAAGCCCCACGGTGGGTGCCAAAAATGTGTGTGAGAATAAGTGGACTAATTAATAAGATAAGCTAACACACCAATGAAACATTAAATCAAAGGAAACTAATTAAAAAGATAAAACAAACTCTAAATAATAGCAGCTCCTTCAAATGCGTCCCATTGTCCTCTATCTCCAAGGATTCAATGCAAGTTACTAGCTCTCAGTTGGTGTAAGCAGCAGCTTGTTGAAATGACAACTTAAGAGAACGATATTTATGCAAAATGTATGTTTATTTGCTAAATGATTGAAGCTATGAAGTTAAAAATTGAAATGCTATGCTATGAACTTGAAATGCTAAAATGTTGATTCGAATGCAACTATAGTGATCACGCTAAATTCACAAAATTTAGGATCTTTTTCAACTCACAAGAGGGTTGTATTTATAGATTTTTGGAGGCAAGAATCTAGTTGGCAAAGATCAACGGTCGAATTCAAACCTGTCAAGATGAACAGTGAGAGATTGAGAAGTTGAGAGAAAAATGGAAGGTTGAGAGAATAATGGGAGATGTTTCCTCCTACACAACCTTCTCCATTCAAAAATGAAGGAAATTTGCCATTTGTTCACTTCATTTATGAGGAGTTAGTTGGTAGTTGAGGATAAATCCCTAATTAAATAAATAAATTTATTTAATTACATGTGACAATAAATTTAGAATTTTCTATAATTTAAATAATTAATATTTAATTATGTGTGAGAGATGAAAAAGAAAGTAATTAAATATTTACAATATTTAATTAAATGTGAGATGAGGAAAGTTTCTAATCAAACATTTAGAATATTTAATTAAATGTGAAGTGAAGAAGAATATTCTATAATTTCAAATTTCAAATTTAGAATCATGATAATTAATATAAATAAATAATGAAATTTATTTAATTTAATTAAGAGGAAGATAACCATAATTAAATAAACTTGTTTATTTAATTAAATTAGAAGAATTACAAAAATGAACAATATAAATAAATAATTAAATTTTTTATATGTAGATGACTTTAAAAGATTAATTAAATAATTCATATTTAATTAATTAACAAGTTTAATTAACTGTGACCATTTTTAGATGTGTACACCTACAAGATAGGAGCACATGGGGTGCCCACATGGAAGGTGGAACCCGCCTTGCTTCAATTAACTGTTTGGAGGATTGATAACACTTTAGTAATGCATGTTTTGTTCCTACAAAATAGAGATCGCTATTTACATGAGTGGAGTGGCACTATTAGTTCAGTATCAGTTCAGCTCAGCTTAGTTCAGTTATGGTTCAGTTATCTTCAGTTGTATGTAGTTATCTTGAGTTGCATGCTAGTTGCATGTAGTTATCTTGAGTTTCATATAGTTATCTTGAGTTGGATGCTAGTTACATGTAGTTTGACTTTAGTTGCATGACAAATAACAGGTGGATATTTTCAGTTAAGTGAGGATAATCAATCATGCATAATGTTTGCATGAATTGGTAGAGAGATATGTTTCAGTTAACTAAGATTGACTTGGGTCCACCTTGGGCACCCAAGTTGGCATCTTTCAGTTAACACCTTTTACAATAGAAGATATTTACAAAGCTCAGTTAAGTGGGCCCATTCTTGGGTGCCAACTTCGAGGTGATGTTTGCATGATATCTTCTTGACCAAAGTTTAATTAAGTGTTTAGTTTGGGGCGTCTAAATTGAGGAAGACTTTGGTCTGACTTCAGATTACAGCATGGAACTCTACTTGCCCAATCTAGGCGTAGATTTTTGTGAGGAGATTTTTGCTCTTATATTGTACAACTCTTGAGAGTTTTACAGGCTCATAATTTTCTATTTATTGCAGCAAATGTATGAGAGTTCTATGAGAGTTTATTGCAGGTTGTGAAGAAGGATTGTTGAAGGCAAGGAAGCATATCAATCAAGGATTGATACAATATTATTGTAATCTTGCTCTAAGGTTAAATAATACAAGCACTATTGATTTTGGTGGAGTTTTTCCCCGAAAGGGTTTCTCCACATATATGTTGTGTCACTTCTATCTTTTGTCTCATTCTTCTACAATATTTTGTCTCTTTCTATAATTGGTAAAATTCATCTAAATAGATTAATCATACACAAACAATTGTGACAAAGAACAATTAATTAGATCTACAGTATTATAGTTTTATAAGTTTTAAGCTACAATATTACCTTCATTTTCAACATTTGGTATCAGATCTAATGGTTGGTTAAGGTTTGGGACACCTTTCTCTTAAAATTTTGAAGGTTTTTGGATGTAGTGGGAGCTTTTACTATTGTGTTATCATGTTGTCATTGAGATCTTGGATTCACAGGTTTTGTGTGAGCTTATGACAGTGATATGGTGTTGGTTGTGTGCATTATGATGCCATGGGATTGCTCGATATCGGGGTTCAATGGGAGCATTTGGCAATGATGTGGATCCATTGTTGTTTATGATGGTTTGGCAGTTGTAGGTATCTTCTTGGCTTCGATATTTTGGTTCTACTTTTTATGTTACTAACATTGCAGTTGTGTGTGTAGACCTGGATGATCTTCATGGAGAGGATGGTAGTCACGATGCCATGTGTGACTCGACATCAAAGTTTAATGGGAGTTGTTGGCAGTGATGTGGATTCACCATTTGATGGTGAATGATCTTCTACAGTGATTGTTGGTGTCATGGATGGACTCTTGGTTTCTACTTCTATGAAATGAGGGTTCATTGGCATTTTTATTTTCTTTGATAGAGGATGGTTATATTCATGTGGTTTGGATATGTTGAAAAATTTGGCTGCCATGCAGGACTTCTTTAGTCTATGGTTGAGGTGTCATGCTTTATTTTTGATATGATGGTTATATTCATATTGATTAGTGATGTTGTTTCTTGGTTTAGAGTGTTTTGGTATTGTGTCATGGTTTACTCTTGATGACATGTTAAAAATTTTGCATGGTACTTGTTCTCTTGAGATCGGGATGTTTATGTATGCAATGGTTTGTACAAGACCAGATATAGCCCAAGTAGTGGGAGTTCTAAGTAGGTTTATGTCTAACCCCGATAAATAACATTGGACTTATGTTAAGAGGGTGTTTAGATATTGTAGAGAAGGGGGATTCGCTACTCACGATTTCTCTTCAATCAGAGAGCCTCACGAGGCAAACTTCCCTAAACTACCTCAAAGGATAGTGGCGAGAGTTCTAGAATCTGAAAGAGCGGGTCATAGAGATTCTCTGGACAAAATGACAAGCTCTCGGCCAAAGGACGTCAGCACAAAATACAAATGACAGTGTAGCACGTTGGTGCCTCGTACGAACCAGAAATCAAGTGTGTCACATAAAATGGCAAAGTGAATGCCTCTATTCTAATCACTAAGAACTTTTGGAATACGATAAAGTAATAGAATATGATAAAGATAAGGAGAAGAAGGGAAAGGAAACACTTACAATCCTATGAGTGATGAAGCCTCCAACTCGTGAATGTCTTCAATACCTACAAGAGAGAGAGAGAGAGAGAGAGAGAGAGAGAGAGAGAGAGAGAGAGAGAGAGAGAGAGAGAGAGAGAGAGTTGGGGCTGTATAGGGGTTTGCCTCAGTCAAACCCCTATTTTGGTGTTCTCACCTCCATGGACAACTAGATAGATAAAGAGAAATGTAGGAAATGAAGTAAACACAAAAGCACTACAAAATAGTGTTATGCTACTCAACCAAATAATAGAGGAGAGGAGTGAAAGCTTACCACCTCCACCCAAAGCACTCAAGGCTAGTGGGGGAGAAAATCAGACAAACTCAAGCCTCTATTGCTATGGTGTTTCATTCCACACTTGCTCTACTAAAGTGATGGAGTGTTGATGTTGTTGTTGTGAAGTGTAAAGTGTTGCTTGAGAGTGAAGAGATAGTGAAGAAGTTGATTGGAGCTTGTGAAGAGATTGTGGAAGGAAGAAGAGAGTCAAGAAGGGCCTAAATGGATAGGAGATCCACTGAATGGAGAAGATCCCAAGAGATCTCAAATGGAAGCTTAAATAGTGAATATAAAGAAGGAAGATGAAGAATCGGCCATATTTGGGCCCATCGACCGAAGAGGGCATTACAAGCTGACTCCCAATGGGAAATGTAACGCCTCTGCAGGCACCAGATGTGGGAATCTGTCAGGGACGTAAGCGTGCTGCACATGCATCCTCGACAAAATGCCTCTATCGATGCTCAAAACAAGTGCTAAGTGGATGGAGAACAACGGGCTTGTGTGGAATTAAGCCTCTGCCTTTTGTTTTCTTAAGTGCAAAGGGGTAAAAGGGGAACTTGCATTAGGGGTGCAAATTCACTCCTATACATTATACCCCCACTTTAGCAAGCACAAACACTGGTGAGTGCTTCAGTAAAGTAGATTGGAGAAGTAGCAGGGTTAGAGATGTATACTTGAACTGACGAGGAAGTAGAACATGATTTGGCGAACTCGAAAGTGTAGGACAACAAAAGGACTTCATAGCTTCGTAAAACTATGAAGTTGAAGAAAGGAAGAGCATATACTCAGGATGAAGATGTAGATCTTTGATCCGATATATATAATTGAGAAGAGAAAGATAGAAATGAATGCAAGAGTGATAAAATCAATCCTCGCTCAAGGAGGAAACCCGTATCACCGAGTAAAAGTGACAAAATTAATCCCTACTCGAGGAGGAAACCTGTATCACCAAATAAAAATGATAAAATAAATCCTCGCTTGAGGAGGAAACCCGTATCACCAAGTAAAAATGATAAAATCAATCCTCGCTCGAGGAGGAAAACCTGTACCATTGAGTAAAAGTGATAAAAGCAATCCCCGCTTGAGGAGGAAACCCGTATCACCAAGTAAAAGTGATAAAAGCAATCCCCACTTGAGGAGGAAAACCCATACCACTGAGTAAAAGTGATAAAAGCAATCCCCGCTTGAGGAGGAGAACTCGTATCACCAAGTAAAATTGATAAAAGCAATCCCCACTCGAGGAGGAAGACCTGCATCACCGAGTAAAGAGCTCTACAAGTTCTTGGTCCTGTAGAGCAAATAAGCAAACAGTCATGCAGACCGTCGTCAAGTTGGAAGACTTTCAAACGGGTCACTCAGGAACCCTTCAAAAGGATGAGGGGTCCACTCAAGGGATGCACTTGTTTGAAAAGTAAAGTCTAGTCAAGCTTACCCCATCTAGACATTAAGATGTGAAACAAGTCTAGTCAGGTTGCCCTCAAGCTAGACGCAAAGATATTAAATAGGTCTAATCGAGCTGTCCCCAAGCTAGACGCCAAGATAGGAAGTAGGTCAAGTCGGGCTGCCCCCAAGCTAGATGCCATGGAATTCATTTAATATAAAAAAATTCAAAGAGAGTCCCTCAGGAACCCTTCAAAAGAAAGAGGGTCCACTCAAGGGACGCTACATTTGAAAGTCATAGCGAAGAAGAGGGGGTCCTTAGAAGGATGCACATCTCCAAAATAAGTAATCATTGCCCCCACCATATAAGGGAGGAGAACTACGTAAGATACTTGGGATAGGATAGAGTTCAACCTCGATATCACTTTTCATGCAAAGAAAAGATAGGTGCATCAGTAGGCACCTAAATCGTGAAAGTTGTTGTATTTTATCCTTCAATGCCTTACATTCGATAGTGGAATGGCCAGGCACTCGATGGTATGCACAAAAAGAATGTTTTTCATGGTCATGCTTATGAGGTTTCTTGCATGTAGGAGAAGGAAGAGTGATTAAGCAAGCTTTTAGAAGCCGTAGCAAAATACGCTCTCGCTCAGATAAAGGATGAGGAGCAAGAAGCAACCCTTTCTCTTGTGGAGAAAGACTCGACTGCTCGCAAGAAGTAGATATGAAGATAGAAGACAAAGGAGGATAGACCAATCCACGAGAACAAGGTTGAGCAGACATCCTGTCAATGTTCAACCGTGGCTTCTACTTAGATTGTTCATTTGAGATACCAAGCCCTAGATTATGCTTTCTAGGCACAAATTCTATAGGGACCTATATTCCTTGTTCATTACGCTTGCAACCTTTACGCTCATAGCCATACTTAGAGACAAGCTTAAATCCAGGGTCATAACGTGTTTGCAAATCATGAGAAAAAGGGGGTCCTCATAGAGAGCATTATTCCAACAAGGGGGAACATAATCCTCTATGGGATCGTCATCATCCTTCTTGATAGGACTATCAGCATTATCCTCTTTAGCAGAAGCATAATCATCTTCCTCAAAAGCAGGATCAATGCTAATAACATTACAGTTTGCATTCACATTATCCTGCTATGCAAAAGAGTAACCATCTTTGATAGCTGACCTATGGATGATGTTATTGAGGGGTGTAAGTGGATTAGGTCGAATTTATATTCCTGGATGAAGGAATTTGTAAAGTCTAAAGGACCCCAATCATCACCAAGACAAGCATTCCTTTTAGAAGAGGTAGAAGGAAAAGACTTAAGATTTTGCGTTTCAAAAGGTTCTTCCTTAGGGACATCTACCTTAAGAGCATCCTTTATAGTAGATACTACTGGAGTAAACATCGATGTATTGGAAGATACTGAAGAAATAAGAGTAGGCACAACCAAAGCTTGACCGATGGCTGCCATTTCACATAAGTGTATAGCATCAGGGTTAGCCTTAACTGTGACTACTCTATTATTACAAATGAACTTAATAGATTTATGCAAGGTAGACGGGATTGCACCCATAGCATGAATCCATGGTCTACCAAGAAGAAGGTTATAAGGTAACTTTTCTGACATAGCATATACAAGGGTAGGTACAATAACGGGTCCCAACCTCAAAGGCAAGACTATCATGCCTAGGGCTTGTCAACCGACATTATCGAACCCATGAATGTCAACAAAAGAAGCATTAAGAGATGGATCAATATTAATCTTAGGTAGTAAATCAATGCTACATATTTTAAGCACCGAACTAACGTCAACGAGAGTACGTCTAATACCAATCTTATTAATGTTAACTATATTCATTAAAGAGTCTACTTGCTTCTGTACTTCCAAAGGTGGGAGCTCTTGGGGATAGAACGTGATATTCGGTGAATCCATACGAATATGAGCTATCAATGCATCAACATCTACCGACCTAGCAGAAGAAGGCAAGAGGATCTTTTGCAAGGATTCCTGAAGCATACATTGATAAACCAGAGTAGACTAAATCAAGTCCCATAGTGAGATCTTAGTCGGAGTAACTCGAGGTTACTTGACAAGATCACAATCACTAGGTGCTTTAGTCATAGGTTCAGGTGCTTGTGGAAGGCTTAGTTATTTATTCATTCTAGTATCATAGGTACGGGCTATCGCTCTATAAGAGGGAGCCTTAGAAGGATCAAGGGAATCACTATCAAATGGAACACCATCAATAGAACAAACCCTTTCAAGAGAAGGACTAGCTGGAGTCATGTAAATTATCAATCTCTTAGGCCTTTGAGGGGCAGTAGAGACATAGATTACATTCAAAAAATCATCACAACTAGTATAATAATTCTTCGAAGACATATTCTCAACATCGATCCAAACAGGATCAAATGTGGAAGGAGATTCATGCACTAATGCATCATCTCTAGAGGAGAGAGCATCATAATAGATAAGAAATTCATCATTCACAAATGCAACATCCCTAGAAGAGAGTGCATTGGAATGAGTCGGAGATTCATAATTCATAAATGCATTATCTCTAGAAGAGAGTGCATTGGAATGCATAGAAGGTAGAGTAATATTTAGAAAGGTATCAATGATTTCATCTTCTTGCAACAAGATATCCTCCAAAGTAGGAGGAATCTCATGAGAAGGATCAAATACATCAAGTGACATAGGAAAATCCAAGTCACTATCATATGCATGAAATGGAATATCATTAACATTTTGAACAAAATAAGATACAAAACTAATAAGAGAAGATATTAAATTCATTACGGTATTTTCTATGTTATAGTAATTTGCATTTTTGGAGGTCTTGAGGGCGGAATTTGGATCTGGAACTTACAACAGTCCCTAAAATTTGACTGCCTTTTAGGGATTGAACTAGTTCTCTAGAAGACCTTTCCAACAGTGCAAACAATTCTAAAATCTGAGCACCAAGTCAAAAGTTATGACCCCACCAATTAGGGGTAAATAAATTCCTAGTTTACGAAAAAGACGTTCTTCACGTCGAGTTCACCAAAATGTAGAGAAGGGGGATTCGCTACTCACAAGTTCTCTTCAATCAAAGAGCCTCACAGGGTGAACTTCCCTAAACTACGTCAAAGGACAGCGGCAAGAGTTCAAGAATCCGAAAGAGCAGGTCACAGAGATTCTCTGGAAAAATTGACAAGCTCTTGACCAAAGGACATCAGCGCAGAATACAGACAACAACGCGACGTGTTAGTGTCTCACATGGACCAGAAAGCAAGTGTGTCACAAAAAATGGCAAAGTGAATGCTTCTATTCTCATTGTTGAGAACTTATGGAATGTGATAAAGTAATAAAATGTGATAAAGATAAGGAGAAGAAGAGAAAGGAAACGCTTACAATCGTGCAAGTGATGAAGCCTCCAGTTCGTGAACGTCTTCAATACTTGCACACAAGACAGAGAAAGTGTTGGAGCTATATAGGGTTTTTCCTTAGTCAAACCCCCGTTTTGGTGTTCCCACCTCCATGGACAACCAGATAGATAAAGAGAAATGTAGGAAATGAAGTAAACACAAAAACACTACAAAACAATGTTATGCTACTCAACCAAATAATGGAGGAGAGGAGTGAAAGATTACCACCTCCGCCCAAAGTGCTCAAGGCTAGTGGGGGAGAAAATGAGAGGAACTCAAGCCTTTGTTTTCGTGGTGTTTCATTCCACACTTGCTCTATTGAAGTGATGGAGTGTTGATGTTGTTGTTGTAAAGTGTAAAGTGTTGCTTGAGAGTGAAGAGATAGTGAAGAAGCTGCTTGGATCATGTGAAGAGATTGTGGAAGGAATAAGAGATTCAAGAAGGGCCCGAAGGGATAGGAGATCCATTGAATGGAGAAGAGCCCAAGAGATCTCAAATAGAAGCTGAAATAGTGAATATGAAGAAGGAAGATGAAGAAACGGCCATATTCGGGTCGATCGATCGAAGAGAGAGTTACAAGCCGATTCCCAATGGGAAATTAAACACCTCTGTAGGCTCCAGATGTGAGAATCTTTCAAGGACATAAGCACGTTGTGCGGACGTCTGCACACCACGTGGGCATCCCCGACATAAATGCCTCTACCGACGCTCAAAACAGGTGCCAAGTGGATGGAGAACAACAGGCTTGTGTGGAATTAAGTTTTCGCCTTTTGTTTTCTAAAGTGCAAAGGGGAACTTGCATTAGGGGTGAAAATTCGCTCCTATACAAATATTTATGAGGTAATTCTGAGTAATGTTTGGTTTATCATGGTGTTGATGATATTGATATTATGCGTAAATCATTGAACATACAGGGTTTTGTTGATTCAGATTGGGCAGAAGACCTGGACAGTTGGAGGTCAACAAGTGGCTATGCATTTACTTTGTTTGGAGTTGTGGTTAGTTGGATGAGTAAGAGACAACACACAATTGCTTTGTCCACCACAAAATTAGAGTACATGGCTGCTACACATGCCTCTAAAGAGACAGTTTGGTTATAGAGACTTGGGAAAGGTATTGGTTTTAATTGCAAGCAAATTAAACTTGAATGTGATAGTTAGAGTGCTATTTGTTTAGCCAAAAATCTTATGTATCATGCTTGTACTAAGCATGTTGATGTTCAATATCACTTTGTGCAAGAAATTGTTAGAGTAAATTAATTAATTAACTTTACTCTCCTCTTAAGATTTCGCTTTGCACACATATTAGTCATTTAATAATTAATATTAATTATTAAATGCACTCACCTTTAGGGTTAGGTTTTCCTTTTAGGTTTTGATCTCCTTTTATAAGGATCGATCTCTTGTATTTGCTGAATGCTCTATTCATTTTTCTGGAATACATCTTGCACATTGTGAGAGCCAAACCCTTGTCTTGATCTCTCTCTTTCTCTGTGACAAGTCTTTTGCATGCAGGTATTGATCAGGTTCTGTGGATTTGCATTTCTCAAATCCTACATGGTATTAGAGCCAGATCTGCTGCAACTTGTTCAGTTTTTGAAAGGATTAGAGATCTAGGTTTGGTTGCATCAAATCTGTGTTTGTTTTCTAGTTTTTATTTGGAATAGGGGGTTTATTTTTTTGGTGCATTTTGAGCTCAAACGGACCTCACCGTTGAGCTCGCAGCGTCCAAAAACCCCTATTTTGATATAAAATTCATCAAATTTGGCTTCACGGCGTTAGATCTACGAGGGTTTGATGTTTTTTTAGGGTTCCTGATCCAAAGCATACCTACAATTTTGGAGCAATTTCAGCCCAAATGGACCTCACCGTCGCATTCAGAGCACCCAAAAACCCCTAAATCAACTGTCAAATCGTCGAAATCGGACAAAGTGACTCCGGGAGGCAAAAAAATTTCATTTCTGGGTCGTACGGCCTAGTCCGGCACACAATCCGAGAAAAAAAAATAAAAATCAGAGTCATGGGCGCCGCCGTCAGTTAACCGCTAGCGGTTAATGCTAGCGGTTAGCCTAACCACCAGGCTTAACCCTCAAACCTTTTTGGAGCAGTTTTGGTATTTTGGCCATAACTTTTGCATATGAACTCGGTTTTTCGAAAACAAAATATTGTCGGAAAGCTGGTTCCGAGCCCGTTCTGATGGTGTAGGAATTTCTTCAAAAATATTCAGTTTGCATGCAGTTTTTTGCAGTCAAAATCAGATGATCTTTTTGCACTCCGAGGGGCATAACTTGCTCAATTTTGCTCCATTTTTCGAAAGCGAATAGGTGTCGGAAAGGTGGTTCTGTGATCTTTCCAGATCTGTAGTTTATTTCACCAAAAAATTCTTCAAGTACACAGAGATTTGTCTCATACATATACTACTTTCTATTGTTTTTTGGCTTTCAGTTTGTACTGGGGATTGGTTTTTTGCATTGTGGGGGGGTGTTTTTTCCTGCTTTCTGTTATTTACATCAGAAAACCAGAATCTATAAACACCAAAACAAAAAAAAACCCTTCTGCATCTTCTGTCTAGTTCTGAAAGACCAATTAATAATAATAAAAAAAACATTCAGAGCAGTTAAGGCACAGTTCACAGCATGGTCGACAGATCTATTGAGCTTCTCACACCGCATAATTATCACACTTGGAAGGGTTGCATGATGACACTTCTCCAGTCTCGAGGGTTATGGTCCTGTTTGGATGTGGTTCAGCCTCCATTGACTCGCGCCTTTGAGGTTATGTAGCACAGGAACAATATGGATCAAGCTATGGGATTGATGGCTTTGCACATTTCAGACAGTCTCTTGTTTCATCTTGAAGGGTGTCTCACACCTAGGGCCTATTGGACCAAGTTTGAGGGACTTTTTGGCACTATCAACAAGTTTAGAGCATTGCAGATTGAGGCAGAGTTGACTTCACTTGTACCTGATTCTTTTCCCTCCATTGAGGAATTTCTGATGAAATTCAAACAATAGAGATCTCTTCTACAGGGTTGTGGTAAGGTTAAGACTGATACAGAGTGTATTTACCTAATTTTGTCAAAGCTTCGTGGGAACTTTCAGATATTCTCATCTACCTTCCATTCCACTATGGATGCCTTGGGTGCACGTTTTACCATGCCTTCTTTTGAGGTGTTTTGTGATCGTTTGACACGAGAGCAGGCTAAGATATCACAGTTAGATGCTCTCACAGGATCACCGCACCAAGCATTGGTAGCACAGTCATCTCAGGGGAAGCAGAAGTAGAAACAAAAACAAAAACCACAACCCATAGAGCATTGGAAGGATTCTAGTTCACAGAAGACTTCTGATTCACCTTCTCCTAAGGGGGAATCATTGAAGAAAGATAGACCTAAGTGTGTTTATTGCACTAAGCTAGGACATGATGAGTCCAAGTGTTATGAGAAGAAGATAGATGGATATGCAAAACAGGTTTCAGATTTGACAGCTCTTCTTGAGAAGAACCATATTCATCACTCTTCTTCTCTACTTCAGGCGGGTCTTCTTCTTCACCATCATTCCAGATAGATGGACAGGCCCCACATAAGGGTCATGCATTATGTGCAACCACCAGTTCACATTCATCTAGATGGCTACTAGATTCAGGTGCTTCACACCATATGGCATCTTCTCAGGACATGTTCTCATCTTTCGAGGCTGTGTCCTCACCACACATATTGATGGGTAATAACACTTATATGAGTGTATGTGGGAAAGGTTCTATCGATATTGATGACGGTACATTCAATGATGTACTATGTGTTCCATCTTTGTCCACTAACCTTCTCTCCATCTATCAGATTGCTCACAGTGGGACAGGGAAGACAGTTGAGTTCACACCTGATTCAGTGCACATCAGAGACATTCAGACTGGCAACATTGTTGCAACAGGGACAGTTGATCATTCTTCCCGATTGTATGCATTTACACAATTTGGTCCACCATCTCCCTCTCTTTCTAAAAGAGAGCATGCAGTATCTGAGGAGAAGTTCGGTCACTTGAACTTATGTGTTCTTCCATATGTTCATGAGACTGGTGTTGAGACTTCTACACCTCTTCCTCTTGTTGAGATCACATTTGTTTAGCAGGATACCTCTTCAGTTGTGACTGACATTGTTGCTCCACTCATCGAGCCATCAAGTGCAGTTATTGAGGCCATATTTCAGGATATTCCTTTCCTCACATATGACAGATTTAGCACACCTGTTATCCCTTCTTCATTGGAGATTCCATTTCAAGATCATCTTGAGTTGTTTGATTCACCATTTTGTTATTCATACACTCATGTTGTTGTTTCGTTCTTCAGTGCTCATCATCCAGGACTTCCATTTTCACCTCACATCCAGGGATTTCCTCTTCTTCGACCGTTGGATCTGTTTCTTCCTCCAAGGCGACACATTGGTTTGATCATTGGCACAGGGGTTCTCTCATTCTGGGGGGGCTTTGAAGTCTCCACTCTCTCTCATGGGGGGGTATCTGATTGTATATCTGCATATGTTCTTGAGAGAGTCTCTTGAGACATTTCATTTGTACTTTCTTTTTGCATCTCTTTTTGGAGAGGAGTTTTTTCCCACTGGGTTTTCTCCTTTTCTCCGTTTCATAGAGATTTCCTTGTACTTGGGTACCTGATCAGGCCTAGTTGCCGGGACCCAATTTTACCTTCATGCATTGTAGTTACTTTTGCTTTCTTGCACTAGTTTGTAGCTGCACTCTTGCTCATCTTAAGGGGGGGTGTTAGAGTAAAGTAATTAATTAACTTTACTCTCCTCTTAAGATTTCGCCTTGCACACATATTAGTCATTTAATAATTAATATTAATTATTAAATGCACTCACCTTTAGGGTTAGGTTTTCCTTTTAGGTTTTGATCTCCTTTTATAAGGATCGATCTCTTGTATTTCTTTGAATGCTCTATTCATTTTTCTGGAATACATCTTGCACATTGTGAGAGCCAAACCCTTGTCTTGATCTCTCTCTTTCTCTGTGACAAGTCTTTTGCATGTAGGTATTGATCGGGTTCTGTGGATTTGCATTTCTCAAATCCTACAGAAATGGTTGAGAGTGGGAAGTTATTGATAGAGAAAGTTGACACTTTGAACAATATTGCAGATTATCTTACGAAACTAATTCCTACAGATAAGTTCTCTTGGTGCAAGAAGGCCAATGGCCTTGAGTCCTATACTTGATTTCTAATAATGATTCCTTGTTTAGAATAATTGCAATGTATAATGTCAAGTGGGAGAATGTTGGGAATAGGATGTCATTTAATTGCAATCCCAAACATACTCCATGTATCTCCTAAGTCCTTGGAAAGTGTTCCCCAACACTAGGATTAGAAAAAGATTAAATTTGAATGAAATAAACATGTAAATTGACATTTGTGATTATTCCTAAATAATATGAACATGTGGGGATGTCCAAGAAGAGCTCCTACAAGATAGGAGCACATGGGGCACCCACATGGAAGGTGGAACCCACTTTACTTCAGTTAACTATTTGGAGGATTGATAACACTTCAGAATGTTTTGTTCCTACAAAATACAGATTGATATTTACATGAGTGGAGTGTCACCATCAATTCAATATCAGTCCAGTTCAATTCAGTTTAGTTTAGTTATGGCTCAGTTATATTTAGTTGCATGTAGTTATCTTGAGATGCATGCTAGTTGCATGTAGTTGACTTCAGTTGCATGACAAATAACAAGTGGATACTTTTAGTTAAGTGGGGATGATCAATCATGGATAATGTTTGCATGAATTGGTGGAGAAATATGTTTTAGTTAACTAAGATTGACTTGGGTCCACCTTGGGCGCCCAAGTTGGCATCTTTCAGTTAACACCTTTTGCATGAGAAGATATTTACAAAGCTCACTTAAGTGGTCCTATTCTTGGGTGCCAACTTTGAGGTGATGTTTGCATGATATCTTCTTGACCAAAGTTCAATTAAGTGTTTAGTTTGGGGTGCCTAAATTGAGGAAGAATTTGGTTTGACTTCAGATTACAGTGTGGAACTCTACTTGCCCAATCTAGGCATTGATTTTTGTGAGGAGCTTTATGCTATTATATTGTACAACTCGTGAGAGTTTTATAGGCTCATAATTGTCTATTTATTGCAAAAAGTGTGAGATTTCTATGAGAGTTTATTGCAGGTTGTGAAGAAGGATTGTTGAAGGCAAGGAAGCATATCAATCAAGGATTGATACAGTATTATTTTAATCTTGTTCTAAGGTTAAATAATACAAGCACTATTGATTCTAGTGGAGTTTTTTCCTGAAAGGGTTTCTCCACGTATATGTTGTGTCACTTCTATCTTTTGTCTCATTCTTCTACAATATTTTGTCTCTTTCTACAATTGGTAAAATTGATCTAAATAGATTAATCATACACAAAGAATTGTGACAAAGAACACTTAATTAGATCTACAATCTCATAGTTTAAAAAGTGTTAAGCTACAATATTACCTTCATTTTCAACATTTGTGTGATAAAATTAATATATCTTGCAGTCATTTCATGTACATTGGTATACTTACCAAAGCATAAGAGTTTAAGATGGATGCGACTATTCTCCCTACAAAAACACATGTCAGACCATCATAATATATAAAAAAGATATGATATCATACATAACATCCAACATAACATCATAGAAATCATACAAGATGCATTAACCGAAGGGGTAACGACACTGGAAATGTTCAATTTTTCGGTAACAACGACAATATTTTAAAAGAAATTGGTGATTCAATATATTTTTAAAAAATTAAAAATAATATTTAAGTAAAATTAAAATAAAATAAAATACTTCTTAAATAGAGGCAGAGAGCCTAGCTCAACTGGCTAAAGCATCATGTTGCAAACAAGAAGTCACGAGGACTAGTATCCCCTCCATCCCTATGGTATCGAAGGGCGTGCCACGCCAATGTCACCGGTCACGTGAAAAAAGTTTACTAGGCACACTGTTGTTTATAGGGAACTACTCGATTCTTGTTGTGTTAAATTAAAAAGAAATGTTAAATAGATAATTAAAATAAAATAATTTTAATTAATGTAACCAACCCAAAGTTTACCCTATTGATTTACCCTAGTTTTAACTCAGAATGTGAGTAGTTCAAGCTCTCAACAACATAGAAATACAAATTTTCCTTTTCAATAACACATTTGCACATTTGAAAAAACATTTCATATTACATTGCATGAATGAAATAACATTACATAGTCCCAAGTAATGAACTCATTTTTCAAATACAATTTACAAGTAGATTCAATATCATATTTATAATTTCATATCTTATAAGAGCTTAATGGTACAAGAGTATAATGGTCAAGATGTCCACATCTGGAACACACATCTTCATCTTCTTCTACTTCACAAGCCTCAGCTACCAATTGCAAGAGGGAGAGCATCACCCAAGTGTTTTTCCACCAACCATGGACTTAAGCAGTCCCCCACACATCTCTTAATTGTAAGATGGCCCTACCCTTCAATGAATATTTTTGTATGGAAACCCTCTAGAAATTCCTATTTGAGCATTGTGTTGTGTCCTACCTAACTAGTTACTATCCTATTGTGGATACCCGCCAACTATGCATGACACTCCCGACTAGCTAAGCAATCCTAGCTCACAGTGAACCGACAAAGTGTATGTAGTGACTTCTACAGTTACTTAGGCCAAAGTTTCGATACATATATCAAATCCACTTTCTAAGAAGCAATGTTGTACGTTCACCCACCCCCTCGCTCAACTTGGAAACTCTATTGACCTGAGAAACTTCTATATTGGGTTGAACTCAAGATTTAAATAATATAAGCAAGATTTCATTCCAAAAAGTGATGACACGCTTAAATTGATCTAACTAACCAAAGAGGTTTAACCCAACCTCTAGTTTATCCTAATCCAAGGAAATAAATTGTCCTCCTACTTTTTAGGGAATATGAGCAACTGAGAATGTAAGTTCTCCACTCATAGATAAACAATATAAATTATTCAAGCAATACATACAATATTTTAGATATTATCATAATACCTTATATTTAACTTCACTTTACTAAGTCAATCAAGCATTACAATCAAGAACAATTCAATATGGAAACAATGATTGTACAACACATTCAAATAGCAACAAAACATAGTTTCAAATTTGGAAAGAGAAAGAGTTAGTAATATCTAAAGCGTGCCTAGTATAAATAGCTCCAAATGAATCCCTTGCAACTCCTTTCTCAATATGAATGGTTTAGCTATTTGACTCCTCTAAACTCAACCTATCCCCACTCTAAAAAAGTATTTTATGCTCTCAAAACTCACAAAATAGTCTACTTCTCAACTCATAATATAAACTGCTCTCATCTCACAAAATAAATTGCTCTCAAACTCACCAAAAAGAATACGAATGAGCAACATGAATGCACTCAAGAATGAACATCGAAAATAGACTTAGCTAAAAATGAACAACAAAACACTATGATCTTTCTCTCTATTTATAATGAAATGGAGAGGAAACAATTGGTACATAAAAGCTAACTGCATTGCCACCTCTCTCTTTTTCTACCACCTCTCAAAGCTTCTTTCTAGCCGTAGCAACTAGTTGGGAAAGTTTTTAGATGAAAATAGGAATCAAAACTAACTCTACAACCTTCAAGATCAACTAGGAAAGTTGGCTTTGCTTTTCTACTTGCTAGCAGTCCCAAGTTTGTAGAAAAAGTCTCATGCATGACATATACAAAGTCCAAAATAAATCTAGTTTATAAAAAAAAATTGAGTCGTGCAAATCAGTTGGACACATGCTCTTTTTACCAATTCAAAACTCCTCTTTAAAATGTTGTGCGGTAATGCTTTTAAACTTTCTATTCATACTTTGTATTTTATTGTGGCAATTTTTATCCATTAAACATTGCAATTTACATGGCTATGTTTGGCGGCTTGAAATTTTTTAAAATAGCCACAATGATATTGTTACTTATGTCATGCATGGCATATTAACCTCCATAATACGTGGCTTTCTTACCACTACTTGGCTTCTATCACCACCTCCTTAATATGCATTCAACATGCTATTTTGTATATGCTTCCATCACATTACTTACATTAACAATAGTATGCATATAACATCACTCCTATATATAAGATTGATTATGGGTTGTGAGGAAGTGTATCCAACAAACAAAGTGTGTAGTGTAGATTATTAGTGCACAATGAAAACCACGGGCTATTGCTGCAAGCCATGCATTTTCGTTAGGGACAAAATTTGGAGCTGCTAAACTGGTCATGGGTTGGCTCTTTCAGTTGGTTAACTGATTGGGTCATTACCTTCCTCTTTGGAATGCAAGCTATACTGTGAGTCTTTCAAACATAGGCTAGATGTTGGCCCGTGAAAGTGCTTGGTTTATTGAGTAGTGTGTTCACATATTGAAGAAATTAAATTGATGTATCTTTCCTGACTTTTAATAAAATTCATTGCAGATTCATCCTAAATTTTATTGATAAAAAAATCCACTCATATATATATATATATATAACATCACTCTTTTATATATATATATTAATATATATATATGCTTTTCCATTTAATTATATATGTATATATATATATATATTAATATATATATGCATTGTCATTATTTAATCATAATAACATATCTATATATATTGACGCATATATATACAATACATATACATTTATATATACGAACGTTCACATACATATTATGTATTTGCATATGGGTACATGTAGACATTCTTGTCTATGCATGCTCATATGTACATATACTCATATATATGCACCATTATATATATACATACATATATATTTAATATATATACGTACCTATATATATGTATATCCAATACACAATACACAATTGTATATGAATAACTCGTGCTTACCAAAATGATTTTAACACTATGATTCAAATTGACTAAACAATCAAAGAGAATCAAAGATAAACATCCAAACTTTCCTATCAACCCGAAAAGCTATCAACAAGGTTTAACACTTACCGAAACATAGCTCAAATGAACTTGACAAAGCTTGACTAACCTAGGTGGTGAATGTGTGCATCTACTCAAATAGGTACACCAATGGTTTCCATACCAACTTCCTCTCTTGGGCGATACTCTCCCTCTCCTCACTAGAGGGCTTGAATCTTTCCTGCAACCAACTTAGTGCAACATGAATGAAGTTAGCCGATAACATGAAAATCATATTCATCATATATAATTTGCATCATTAAAGCATTTAAAAATAAATCACATCATATAATGCATATTCATATATCTCATTCATTCATTGAAACTCATTAAAACATAATCATGTGTTAAAACATATTTACTCATAAAAGATAATAGTAATTGATGAATACATAATGGAATGTAACAAATAAAATAAATTAATTAATAGGGGCGACCCTTTGGTGAAATGGTGGGGCTTCTTGCCTGTAGAGCCAACAACCAAGGTTCAAACCTCACAGAGTTGTTCTCTACCGCGTCAACAATGGAGTTTATTTACCCTGGTGTTAAGGGGAGGCTCCTTGGTGAACTGGTGGGGCTTCTTGCCTGTAGTGCCAACAACCAAGGCCCAAACCTTAATATCTTTTAAAAGAATTATTGTCATTTATAGAAAATTTTCAATTATTAATAATTAGAATCCATCTATAAAATTTTGGCTCGAGATGTGCGAAGGTGTGGATTGCGATTGTGATGGCGAATCTCGGCAAAAACTGCTTGCGGGGGGTGCGAAGACGTAGAGGATTAAGCGCGCAACAGGCTTCAAGAAGATTGAGGAATACATTCTCAAGGGGGATGGGCAGCGTCGATATGCCCGACACTCCAATTCTTTGATGGAGAATAACCCATCTCAAGCTCCTCTGATGCCCTTGACGGACTCAGCTCCTATGGGATTGGCCCTGGCTGACGTGGTGCCTAGTGGTGGGCTTGAGACCCTTGTGTTGGATTCCCACTGCCTCACTACCTCACTGCCTCCAAAAAAAATCAAATCCATATCATATATGCTCTGATTTTTGCCTGGAGGTGCTTCGGCGGGCTAACCCTAGTTCATCCTCTAGGTCTCTGTCGTTGGGTATTGGATCTGCAATTCCTATCTCTAATTGCAAGAACAAATCTAACCCATATCATGAGTGCTCAGCTTTCTGTTTGGAACAAACTCAATGGGATAAATCTTGCTCGCCCTCTCCCAGCTCTTCGCTTGCTCCTCCAGTCTCTTCCTCCTTGGAGCCTTCCTCAAACTGCTCGTCCTTTTCTCTAGGTGACACTGAGGTGTTTCTATCCGATGATCTGCTGGATTTTAGCCTAACTGACGAATGTGTGGAAGTGATCTCTCAGGATGTTGGCAATCAATCTTTGGTCTTAAGGTGCTTACATAGGCACCCTAATGTGGACTCTTTCATTGAGTGGGTCAACACTACCTGGAGCAATTTGTCCTCCCCCAAGATTGAATCTCTGGATTTTGGTTTTTTTCTGCTCACGTTCGCCTCAACAATAGACTATAATTTTTTTCTCGAGAATGGTCCTTGGCTCTTCGATTCTTCTGGCCTCTTTATCTCTCCATGGTCCACCTTATTTGATCTTGCCACCGCTAAGATAACTTACATACCTATTTGGATCAGACTCTATAACCTGCCTTTGGCTTTTAGGAAATTCAATATGATGACTAATCCGGTTAACCATTTTGGAGCCTTTGTCAAGATTGACACTGAGGCGGCTACTCCTGGTTGCAAATTCTACCGAGTTTGTGCTATGGTCGACATCTCTAAACCCCTTAATCACTCTATCCAGATTCATTCTGCTTTTGGCATTTGGAATCAGTTTCTGAACTTTGAAGGATTACCTTTTCGTTGCAACATGATGGGGCATAAAATTGAGGCTTGCTCACGCACTTGCCAAGATGGATTCAAATATGTTAGTCTTAAAAAATGGGTAAAGAAATATGGCTCTCCTAATGATGATTTTATATGGTGAAACCATGGTAAGTTTTTTGAAGCTCAAACTTCATCACAACTGAACCCAGTTCAGACTCCTGTGCCTTCTCCTCAGTAAGATAATATTGCTCTAAATGACCCTCAATAGGCCTCTCATGGGTCCAAAGAGGATGACTCTGAGTCTTAAGGGACCTTTCCATTCATGGAAGAGCTTGACAATTTCAGCCACGATTGCATTGAGCCTGATTTTGTGTTGGAACCACCTCGCAAGCTTGGACTCTTTCAGACATGTAATTAAATTTGTATTATTATTATATTAAATTATATTATTATAGTATTATTATTATATTAAATTATATTATTATAGTATTATTATTATTAGACTGTAGGAATCGAGTAGCACGACCCCCTATAAACTGCAGTGCGTCTAGTAAACTTTTTAACGTGACCGGTGGCACTGGCACAACACGCCCTCCGGTACCACGGGGGTGGGGGAGACTAGACCTCGTGACCAACCTCTTGCAACAGGAAAGATATTGCCAACCGAGCTAGGTCCCCAACCCTATAGTATTATTATTATAATAAAATGATTATATATATATATTTTTCCCCCCAAAAAAATGCATAATATCATTAAATAATAAAGATATTACATATTGAAGAAGCTGAAAAGCTTAAACAAGGAGAAAAAATAGTAAGAAAAGCAAGAAAAATACACAAAGTGAAGTGCAGCCAAGAACTAGCACTAGTAAACAAGAACAACCCAGGGAAAATCACATAACCAATGGGACAGTCACTCGAAAATCAAAGACAATACACCGGAAAGTGATGTAAGAAATCAAGAAGCGGGAAGAAATACATCATGAAGAGGATGAGCGCATCACGAATCATTGATTACAGAGAGGTTGTAAGGCAACAAGTTAGAACCCCTCAAATGTTCAATGACTTCTCGTCTATCAGCGGCCAAAAGAAAACCCACTTTTGAAAGAGTATCCACCTCCAAATTGTATTCCCTGTAAACATGTATGAAAAATATATGGGAAAAGATAAGTCTTAGCCTATCAATCAAATCTTTAATAGGCTTGAGAATGAAATTTTCAACATTATAAGTCCCATTTATCCATTTGATGATGACCTTAGAATCACCGAAGACTTGTAAATGATCCATCCTTTTGTCCTTGGCCAAAGTCAACAAAAGCTTCAAAGCCATAATCTCCACAAAATTATTAGTACCGCTGCCCAAACCAACACTAAAAGAGATATAATGGTTTTGATTGTAATATATTATGCCACCCGCTCCACAAAGAGCAGAGTTACCTTAACTAGCCCCATCAAAAAACCCCAAGGATGAGATTTATCAATCAGTGGAGAACTTAAGGGTCTTGGAATATTCACTTTAGGGGTATGTTGATTATATATTATTACATATTGGCATTGTTGATGGAAACACTAGGATAAAGCAAAGAAAAGTATGATTTTCTTTTATTGCCTTTTGAAATAACATTTCTATTTTTCAAGGAAGAGTTGAGAAGATGAACAAATCACGCTAACTTGAAAATTGTACCTTCTCAATACCTTAATTGTAGGAGGTAAGATGATTGCACCAGATATAATAAACTTCAATAGTTATAAAGCCAAGTATTATTCGTAACAACTGTAATCACTATAGTTTGAAGCTTCAAACGAGTATAATCTAGAGAAAAGAACACCACGAAGTTGAAGCTTATCTCCTTTGTTATGTTATTATTTATTCAATTTATAAATTAATTTATTTTAATATGACTTTATAAAGTGACTTTATGTTCATAACTTATGCTTAGAAAAATATTTTTCATAGCAGTATTTCTTAAGTTATAAATTAAAAGAGGTTACAAAACAACTATGGAGGATGTAGCTTATTTATTCAATGTTTATTTATAAAAAACATAATTTTTTTGATTCTCTCACAAGATATATGAGTTGAAAGAATCTTTGAGCTCTTGATTTTGTAATTGAATATAGAATTATATTGTTGGTTTATGAGCTTCCATAATAAAAAAAATTATGTTGTAGATTTTTCTTATGTTAAACTTGTAGCCATTCCTTTAAGCATTTTTTATTACATGGAGAATACAATTAGTTTTGTTCATCATATATATTTACCGTATGTAGTCTTGAATGAGGTAAGAGATTATTTTCATATGTATATAAGTCAAAAAAACCTTAGGCGATTATATTTTTCTTATGTTAAATTATATTCCCTCATTCAAACCTTAATTGCATAATTTAAAAATAATATTTTTATAGGAATAAATCTTTATGTTTTTTCCTCTTATTCTTGAAAATTTATTTTCCTCATTCTTGGAATGACTAGATTTTTGGCCTCATATTAGCTTATTTAAAGGGTTTCCCTTCCTTTGTTTTAATTCTAATTCTTTGTGTGTTACCTACTTTTTTGTTAAAGTTTGCTCATTAATGAGCTCTCAATGTATGCAATGTATTTGGGGTTGGGCCCCCTTAGCACCCAATTCATTGATAAAAAAAATTATACCTAAGAAAAATTAAAATTTATTATATGAGGGAGCTACCCCTCTCAAATGCAGAAGAAGATCACTAATCCACTGTTGTAAACTTTATCATTGCTTGTTAGACAATCCCAATCATTTTCAACAAAATATCACAAGGAATTTATTTATTAATAGATTTGTGATCTCTAATAAAGAAATAAAAGGTTATATTTTTTTATCATTGAGATGTCTTATACTTCTCCAAGACAAAATCTTCTAAACATGCACTCTTGACTATCCAACATTAAACTAGACCTTGTTACAACCAAACATGAATTGGTTAGAAGTTGAATAAGAAGAAATTATAACTAATATGCACTCTTTCTTGGACATACCAAAAATCTATCTAACAGTGTCATCTCATTGACGAGGTATTGAATGATGATGAACAACTTGGATGGGAAATAAAGGGACAAACACACATGAACTTATTCAAAGAAAAGTACTTGGTTGTTGTTAAAAGAGTGATTGCAAGCATAAGCATAATCAATCTAATCCTATGCAGGTAGCCCAAAATAACCAGCTTTAACTTATACATTGGCTACACAAAGATACACTAGAGGCGAACGCAAGAAGGGAGTAAAAGATCTTGATTTTGATAATTTGGAAGAGGTCAAATTCTCTACATGTTTTAAATATTGATAAGCAAAAGTTAAAATAAATTTACCGACCATCTTCACCTATCAAGTCAACTTCCATTTCCCCTACTTACAAAGCACTTATATTGCATAATACATCATTTTCTTATGTCATAAGCTTTCATTGCACACTCTTATAAATAATTGACCAACAAAAACCAATTCCTTAGGGCACATCCATTCGACCTCTTGTGCTTAGTAATCAATTTTGTGTTTTGCCCCATGATTCTAGCAAGAAACCTCTAAAGCTCAAAGGGGATGGAAATATTACCATTGATGAACACATTAGTGCTTTCTTTGTGACATGTGTTGTCCTCGACATACAATGTGAAGATGTAACAATAAGGCTATTTGTAGAATATTTTATTAATGTTGCAATTAAATGGTTCCACCACTTAGAATTTGGTTTCATAAACTCATGATGGAATGTAGGAAAAATTTGAAGAAAACTTCAAGAGTGTTAAGGATGAATGATCTCTTCTAGCATTGTTGACTCGTATGGAGAAGGAAATTCACAAATCAAAGAGATGAACAAAAAATGGAAATTTTTCTTCATTAATATGCAACCTCCTAATAATAGATTTCACTTGAGGAGGGCAAGGGTTATTGATATAGAAACTGCTTAGACTACAACAATCAAGATCGAGGATGACCTCCTTGTAGTTAGAAAGTGAAACAAGACTACAAATAGGCAAGAGTATAGCTACCACTCCTTTTGATCATATAATGAAAATATTGGCAAATTATTTGATTGTATTAAAATGATAAATGCCATGTTTCAATAACCCTTATATCAAGATATACCTAGAAAGTGTTATGAGAAACCTAATAATAACAATAAGTTGATATTATTGTCTCTAGCATAAATGCTTGCAATTGCAAGTCATACTACAAGTGACTGAAATAATAATGTTATATTTAATGCTATGTTTAACTTCCACCTAATAACAAAACATAATTATGCATCTTATTTGAAAATGAATAGGTCCATGTAGATAACTTCCACGAAGGAAGTTGTTGATGAATAACCCATCAAGAAAGACACTATTGACTACCATGGCAACTCTACTATTAGCTCTTTGAGTACAAGTCTAATTGAAAGAGAGATGTTGATATTTTTAACAAATTAAGTAGTTAGTCATGTGTTGTGTTTACTAGACATGAACAAGTAGAGGCCACAATAAAGACTAGAAATCAAATAATTGATCACATGATGATCTTGCAAACAACCCCAAATATATAATACCTAGAGATTATTCAGTAAATATATTACTACCATACTAAAATAGGTGCACATTTTTCTCCTAATTCTAATTCATTGTCCATAAATAAGTCTTGTGATTCCTTTGATATTATAAATTATTGTAAAAAAACTAAGGTTGAAATATCTTAACATGATTATTTATGATTGAACTCTAGAAAATTAGATAGACTTGTAAAATTAAAAGAATCCTCTCCCTTCTCTCTCATTAATGCATATTACTCTAATAATATTTATAAAGCTAAAAGAAATGACTTCCAATTTTAATAATATTTCCCCCTAAACCCAAATGAAAAATCATCCATTTTACTTTTTGTACATTGTTGGTTGTAGGTTGAGCAACTACAATATGGACTCGAGAGCATCTAACAATGTAATGCTAAGAAAAGTTACCCATACCCTTAGCATATTTCTCACAAAGACCTTTGGAAAATGTTAATCCATGGAGTTCAAATAGGTCCCACTTGTAGGTTAGATCAAATATGTTTAAGTAGCTCAAGTCACAACCCACCCCAACAAGAGGTAGCTTAACATCTTGGTGGTAGACATTCTTTCTAGTTATAATATGTTACTTAGCAAAAAATTCTACAAGGATCTAGGCAGTGAAATACAAATGGATTGATCTCATGCTTTTATTCCTCTCAGTGGAAAGAAATTTCACCTCGACCCTAAAATTAACATTAAGTTCATTGTTTTCAAGTCAAGTGATCCAAGATCAAATATTTTATATACAAAAATAGGGCTTGACACTTACATGATTTCTTCCACTTCACTTGAAGAATGTAACAACCCTTGTGTTCTTCACAACAAAATTTCCAATTTTCTGACCTTAAGTGAACAAATCATGACGCCATGACATAGCAATACAAAATTTTCTTCCAATAATGTAAATTACATGCTTAATTGAAATAACACAAATTCTAATTTGTCATTGCATTCCAAAGTAATTATACAAATATTCCAAAAATATAGATATCATATTAAACAATGATGTCATACAATATTCAATAAGTATTCCATTCCAATATAATAATTTCACAAATTACAATATTCCAAGTGTTGTACCCATAATATTTTTGTTGCTTCTTTAAGGCATTTTGTTTAAAATAGTCAAAATCTCAAAATTGCCTCAAGTTGGAAATTCAAAAAATTAGAAATTTGCATGTCATGCATGAGTGTCAAGAACTCAAAATTTTCAAAATCTAACAATCTAGTTTTGTTCAGAATGTAGTTATCTATAAAACCCTAATTTTAGTTTTAGGTTTTCCTAAATTTTAGGAAAAATAGGGTTTCCTAAATTTTAGGGTTTCTTTTTCCTAAAATCTAGGGTTTTCTAGTTTTGTTGTGAAATAGATTCTCGTAAAGTTACTTTTTCAAAAAAACCCTAAAAAATAGGGAAAAAGCCTAAAAGTAGCCCAAAACCCTAAAAAACCCTTTAAAATAGGATCTTGTCAAAATTGACTACAAATTATTTTGATTGGCTTATTTCACTTCACAATCACGATGGTGAAGTCAAAATCAAGAAAAATTCAATTTAAGGCTAGTGGGTCTATTTCACTTTTTTGGGAGGAAAGCTAGGACCTTCGAGGTCATCGATGGTAGATGGCCAGATGCTAGGTGTCAAAATCTAAGCTTAAAACGCTCCAACAAAGTTTCTATGGCGAGATATGTTCAAAATGATGCTTCGTCACTAAGGGGATTTTCACCGAGGAGAAAATCATCAAAAAAATTATTTGGAAAGAAAGGAGCACCTGCTAGCTAGGGACGCCCTAGATTTTAGAGGCTCGTATTATCTTTTTGAGATTTGTCACTTCCAAGAAGACTTCTCTGGAATCCTGTCAGCTTCGTGATGAGCCTATTAGCCAGTCTAGAAGATCTGTCTAGCTCCTGAAATTGGATATTGAACGAGGAATGAGGGAGATGAGAAAATGACTTAACACTGGAGAGAAAAGTGCCCTTGCTAGCCAAGGGCGCTCGACTTTTTGAAGCACTAGATGGAACTTTTTGATCAAATGATACCTAGGATGTATGTCTCAGACTTGATCTGGCTTCGCAATGAATCCATCAGTAGGTTAATCTAAGTTGTTGAACTGCCAGAACAAAGAGTCAAACATGAGGTTTTTACCATTGTCAAAAATGTTAGTTTTAAAGAAAAGTGCCCTCGGAGGCCAAGGGCGCCCAAGGTTTTGGACCTTAAAATCCTGTTGTTTGGGCTATCTCAAATGCTCATCCTATTTGTGATGCTTCCAGCTTTCTGTTGCATTTCTCAACCATGTCAAAGGACTTTTTAGTAGCCAGCAACCGAAGATTGAGTGGAGAATCGACACTTTGTGAAAATGGCTCTGTGGAAGCAAAAGCGCCCCTGGAGGCCAGGGGCGCCCAAGTTTTTGACTTATCAAATGATGTTTTTAGGAAAAGTGCTCTCTAGGAGATCATGTTTAGAATTGAGCCAGCTCCATAGTAAACTTGTCAGCCAACTCTGAAATTTTGCTTACTGTCGAGAGTTGCTAGATGAAGTGAGGTTAGAATCAAGTTGAAAATGCATGAAATTTAACTCAGTTTGGGATAAAAAACACCCCTAGAGGCCAGGGGCACCCAGAATTTTGAGGGCTCAGAAGTCAGAATTAGCATTTACTACCTCAAGGAGCGCCTTTTCAGTTTTGATCCTACTCTTCAATGAAACTATCAACCATTCTATTGGATAGATCAGTCAATCAGAATCAATGGTCAAACATAGCCTCTGGCGACGTTTTGCAAATGAAAATTCTCAAAAAAATTACGTTTGGAGTTGGCACCTAAAGTCAAACTTTGACTTTTTGAACTGAAGTGAACTTGGATGCCCTATAATGGTGAAGTCTGAGAACTCAACTTAAAATAATATTAAATCTTCAGTTTAACTTCTGATTCAACTTCAACTAGACTTAATTTTGCATGCATGTGGTGAATAACTGAAGTACTTCAAGGTGGCACCCATTTTAGGGCTTATTTTTCATTCAGTTAACTAAAATGGGGTCCAATAATATTTTGGTGTCCCAATTTAGGGATTTTCATGCAAAAATGACACCTTAATTTATAAATTTTATTTATTAAGGCATTTAGGCGTCCATTATTCTCATCACTGGTGGAAGAAAACACATATTTTCTTGTGCAAGCAAGATCTGAAGGTGCTTTTGGTGACATTTTTCAGTGTTCTTTGTAGTGCTAGGACCACATTTTTTAGAGGAAATATTTTTTAGACTTCATCATTTGAGTGCATGCATTTTAGACTTCACAAATCTCATTCAAGGCATAAGCATCATTTTCAAAGGCAAAATAACTTCTATTTTCTCTCTCTAAATTCTTCTATCCTTGTCTTAGGTTTTCTCTCACATGTCAAAGTAAACGACATCTTTTTCAGAATTTGGTCATCTAGGTTCACTTAGTACAACATCAACAACAAAACCCATGTTCCTAAATTTTTCGCGAATATTGCCCCATTACTTCACATTTTGAAGTATTGCACTTTTTTCTGAAGATTCTTTTGCATGGTGGCCAAGAAATCAAATTTTTGAAAAACAAAGATTTTGGGGCTTTTCAGCTCATTGGCACCTACAAAACCCACGTGCTAGTTTTTCTTAGAAAAACAATTCTCAGGAAGCCTTACAGCCCCTCAACGGTTTTAATCTGAAAAGTCTTTTCATGCCTTAGTAAAAAAGAAAATTTCAAGTTTTTGACAAACTAGGTTGGCTTATAATATCATTCTCTACAAAACTCATGTTTCAGAAATTTTTACCTCAACTGGCTATTTTTAGCCTCATTAGGAGCCATTTTTAGCTTTTTTTTTTTAAATCTGCCCAAACATATTCAACTTTACAGACAAAAGTCTAGATTTTCAAAATGTGGTTCAACTCAATAGAATACAATGCCAAATCAGTCTTAGTTCTTGACTTTTTGAAAACCTCTGACACAAACTTGGGTCACATTTATCCAGTAAGTAAATTAAGCACGTTGGAGGGCACTAATAGTACGACAGTCAAGAATCTTGATCACTTTGGATTTCTATTTGCAACCTCTATTCCTATCATAGTTGTTGATATTGAGTTCATCATTTCTTGCATTAAGCATTATGACTCATCTACACGACAAATTCGATCAATAGATGGGAGAGTTATTTGTAACTTGAAGCTAAGAGATGTCGAGAAGTACTTTGCCATCCCACCTCATATGGATAATTTCCTCGTAGTCATAGAGGAATGTGACCAGATATGGCAAGAAGACAAGCTCAGAGAAATGTTGCTCAAAGGTGGCTAAAACAATAGAAAACCAACTTGCCAAAGAAGCTTGGGCATGGAGAGTTCAAGGACGAGATAGCTATCTTGATTACCTTGCTCAACCGAGTTACAAGTCAAGAGGAGGCTCATATTTTCCGGTTGTGGATGTTCTATGTCATCACCCAGATTATCAATAATAAGGAACACTTTGATTGGGCTATGTTGATTAGTGAGGTTCTTCACCAACAAATCACAAGATTCCTTAAAATTCATGAGTTTCACATGGTTTCTTATCTTGTCTACTTAATTGCATTCCAAGGTAATTTTAGAACTTTGAAGAGCAATAGAACTCTTGGTGTTCAACATGTGTATGAATACTTCCCACAATTGGAGTTCTCAAAGGTTGAATAGTATTTCAAACAATTGAATGATCACTTCTTGATGAAGATAGTTAGAGACCTTGATAGTGAGATGCTTATCAGAATTTTGGCGAAGGAAAAATCAGCAATGGAGAGTTGGGCAGATTGGTTTATCCGGTTTCCCACTTTCACATATATTCGAGTGTATGGTTACACCAGAGATCCTCTAATGCTACCAAGATACCCATCAAACAAGGTTTTATTCATGGAGTTCCTAAGACAGGTGCACGAGTTTCATACTTTTCTTCGCAATCGACACAAGCAAGAGTTCACCTTTCCATGTGGATTAGGCATTTTCAAATGCAAACTAGCAGTCGATTGCAAGTTGATGAGCAATGAGTTGTCAAAACTTCATCTTAAGTATCTTAGTCTGAAGCACTCCTATGATCCTTTGGGTCACTATGGAGCTCAATTGGAGTGAAGTTACTCACATAGGCCAACACTTGAAGACTTTTTGGTCAACTATGAAGATGAATTTGAAGTATGTCAACATCACTATTGTAGACTTACTCAGATTCCTTAGTTTATTGATTTCTAATCATAAGACGTTGAAGGGTTGTCAAATGATGATGGAGAGGTGTTACTTAGCACATTTATCAAGGATCAAGTTCTCGCCAACCGCTTCTCCAACTAGACTGGTACGCCAAAGAGGGTACTTCAATTGAGGATCTATCAAGGGGAGTTATTAAGACCAACATGTACTTCTTGGACAACAAGAGAAGGTGAAAGGTAGTTCTAGTAGTAGAGCCACCAGTAGAGTTTTCTTCACTACCTTCCACATCACGGTCAAGACCTAGAGTGAAGGCCATAATGCATCCAGTTGAAGGTGTTAAGGTTAGTAGAAAGACAAAGAGAGGAAACGAAAGACAAAAAGAATAAATTGAGAAGGTGCCTGAAGTTCCAGTAGAGTCAGTGGTACAAACTAAAGTCGAGTCTTCAAATCTTGGCATGCCATTTTCTCCTTAGTCACCTCTTATTCAGATTAACTCAGAGCTAGAATCATCACTTCATGAAACCTTAGTACGAACTAGTTCACTAGAAGTCAACACAACTATAGCAGTTTCACCTTGAGAAGTTAACCTTGGTCATTCATATTGGTTGAAGAAGACTTTTGGAAGAAGGAGGCGAAAGCCTTCATATCAACTTGATATGTCTGAGTTTGGCAGTCCTTATCAAGATAAGTCAAACAAGAAGATCAAGAAGCAGGTACATATAGAAAAGACTCTTGAGGCAGAGATTGTCGTTGAAGTTGCTACACCATCGAAAGGCAAGAGCCCTGATGAAGTTGAAGTTGGTGATTTCACCTTTTTCAAATCTAATCTCGGTAGGAGCACTCGACACGTGGACATGAGTCTCTTTAAGGTTGTTGTAAGTAATCTTGAAGAGTGGGTGATGAAGAACGGAGAAGACAAGGCAATCCTCAAGGCTAGGAACAAGAAAATGCAACATTACATCTCAGATCTTCTTCATGGGACCTCAAGCAAGGAAGCTATTCTTCCACAGCTTTGAGAGACACCTACAGATCAAGAAGTTGGGTCGGTTAGTCAATCATGGAATGCTCTTGGAGAACTGGATCAAGGATTTCATTATCGTAGGCAGATACCTTCTTACAAAGTTGTATCAATTGAGGTATGATGCGCATGATCCTCTTCAGGGAATCTAGTAGCTTGAGTTGACTATGATAGATGGAAAACTAAATGATTTGATTCTCATTTATTAGTTGGCAATTGCATATGATGTTGTTGTAGTAGATGAAGATAAAAGAAATATTTTCGCTTGGAGAGAACAACACCTCTTCAAAGTGGAAAAATATGAGATAATCTCTACAAAGTTGGCTAGAATCAAAGAAGATGTTGTTGCCATCAAACTTGTGAGTGGATTTGTCACTCAAATCCCATGTTGATATCTTCATAACGATGGCATCTATATTGATCTCAAGGTTGTGTAAACTAAATTCCAGAATCTGGTTCGTGATGGTCTTGATGGCGATCCTGTGGCATCCAAGTTGAATCACTTCTCGGTGATGTCAACGAATTTCAACAAGTTTGCTGAAGAGATCAAAGAGCATCAGAAGATGATCAAGGATGGAGAGGTGTTGAGCAGACGGTCTATCATTTTGGATAGCATCAAAGTGCCAGAAGATGAGACTGATAATGAGTTCATGGAGGAGATGATATCCCATGATGGGTTGGAGTAGACAGATAGTTGGATCCTATAGTTTTCAAGATAAACATTAAACACAATAGTTAACTTGATGCTTCTTTCCAAGTTAAACTCATCGTTCCACATATCATTGCATGTCTATCTTGAGGATATCTTTTGTGGAGGTTGGACTTTCAGTTAGGATCTAGTTAACTGATGTTAGTTATTAGTCAACTTTCATTTCAATATGGAATTGCATGTTCCAAAACTCCATTTATTTTGTATTAGTTCAGTTAACTGACGTAGTTTTCTAGTTAAGTTTTTAGGTTGCATACAGTTAGACTTAGAGAATAAACTCTTGCATGCTTGCAAGACTGAGTGTAAACTCTAGGAGATTTTAGGGTTCCCTACTCATTGAATTTCTATAAATAAGAGCACCCTTGCTCATTTGTACTTTAATTTTTGTTGCAATAACAAATTATTGTGCCCACCTTGTCATGCAATATTGCTATTTTGTACTTGTTCACAGTTAAATATAAAGTTGGTTTGATCGTTCATTATGTGCATGTCTCATTATGCAATTTGTTGTCCTAGATTTATTCTTGTTGTGATTAATAAGCTTTGTTTCATATCTATACCTCAGATAGAGGTTCATCCTCCTTGGGAATTTATAAATAGAGTTTATCGTTTGATGTTGTGATTAATATTCTTTCTTTCATATCTACACCTTGGATAGGGGTTCCTCCTCCTTGGGAATTTAGAAATAAATATTGTCGTTTAAGTGTTGTTTCTAATAAGATTGTTGCATATCTACACCTCAAATAGGAGTTCCTCCTCCTTGGGAATTCAACAATAAATTTTATCGTTTGATGTTGTTACCAATAGCCTTCATATCAGCCTACATCTCAGATAGGGGTTCCTCCTCCTTGGGAATCTTGATATAAAGTTTATCGTCAATTATTCCCCACTCCTAAGTCCTCATGCTTTGTTTTTCTTGAGGAAATAGGATAGTTTAAGTGTTAGCCTAGTTGTATTTAAGATCTACAAAACTATAGAAAAACCTTAGCTGCAATGTATCAGTTTTCTTCACCTTGTGCCTCTTCCAACTGAGTCAAAAAGATAAGAATTAGATTACTTTACTTTTTCATGCATATCAGCAAAAGAGGGAGCTTCCCCTCCTAATTTGAAGAGTAGTTCAATTGTGCATAGCTATCCATTGCCAATACGCACTCTAGAGGTGTGTATTGTAACACTGACACCAAGAATGTACACAATTACAAACACAACTCCATTGAGATTCTTAGCATAAGATATAGATGGTCCAAGAATCCACCTTTCAAAACCTTGGTCTTTCGTTGCCTACTTAGGAGAATAGCATCACTCAAATCCTTTTTCACCAACCACAGACTCATATGCGGTTCCGCAGACATCTATCAATGATAGATGGCCCTACCCTTCAATGAAGTTATTGGTTGGGGAACCCCATACGACATACCACTCTCGGCTTAGTTTTGTTCCCTACATTACTAGGATTTATAACCTACACTAGGTACCCCTCATGCATTTAAATAGACACATGGTGAACTGACAATGGATCCTAGGGCAATCACAATAATTTGGCCAAAGTATTCTCACTTAGTAATTCAAGTGATGGTCTACCATTCACTTACACTATAGAAAACTCATTTTGACTTAAGGCCATTATATCTATGCTTATGCAATCCCTCTCCATGGGCAAGCTACTCCCTAGAATAACCAATCTCTTAAACAACCTAAGGAAACACAAATCATAAAGCAAAGTACTATTTCCCTCCCTTCACTGGACAACATTCCCAAGAGTAGCCTACTAGTTCCATCCCTTCACAGGATAACAATTCTAGGAGTAACCTACTAGCCATCTAGCATAATTAAATATCTAGCTATGAGTGTTCCTTAAGCTTGTCTGTGTTTCTGGTCATATCTAGCATAATAATAATACCTATGAAAAACAATCTCTCTTACCCATTTCTAATCATATCTTGTATAATAATAATACATGTGACAAACATCCCTCCTATCATGGAGTAAATACAAGCACAATGCATGGCCTCAATCAAAGAATTTCCATAATAATAGATGATTATATTCGAGAGTATCCCCTCTTTGACTAAAAGGGTTTAAGCTATGAATAAGCCTTATGCTTCTCATGTTTATTAATATCTAGTATGTAATACTTATGTTAAACATAAACCTCCTATTATGGAGTAATTACAAGCATTTCACAAACAGTGTATGCAAGTTCTACTTTCTTTCAAAGTAAACAATACTTTTCTCTAAATGCATGTAGCCATAATAGACTTCAAACAAACAAGAATCAAATCATTCAACACTAATACAATCAAGGGAAGAATATCCTCATGCCTATGATAATATTTCCAATTAACTGGTTGGAGTCACAACAATTCCAAATCAGCAACTAGCATGGTATCAATCCTTCAGCGGAGACTCAATAACCACTATCTCTCAAGTTCGCAAATACTCCTCTCAATGATAATAATAAACTATCTCTAAAACTCAAGGCTCTCAATCATTGTTCTTGACAAAATATTGTAGATAAAGATGTAGATAAAATGCAGACTTTCTCAAGGAATAATGCATAGAAGAATGCGTCCAAACAAATGAACTTACTCATCTATTTATATTGTAACTTAGAGATCACACAACCTATATATTAGGCATGATATTTGATATCAAATTGCATGCACAACAACACATCAATTTCAATTAAAAGGTGGCGAATATAAAGCATATAATCAACTTAAACAACTACAGATCAACTTAGCTAAATGACAAAAAATAAAGACCAATTCAAATCTGTATATGATAGAATTTGATTTGCATCTCAAAACAAATATCTACAAGTTAAAGGATTCAAAGGTGGCACCAATCATTATTATGCATTCTCAATATTGTGTGGTTTCTTCCCTCAAAGAAACAGTCGATAAAAAATTTGTGCCATCAAGTTAAAGTATCGACTAAGTCATGATATGTGTCAATTCACTCATTAAATCGGCTTAGACATAGTCGTTGATATGTATTCATGCTTTTACAGTTGTTGATCGATGCAAAATAACATGGTATTTTAGTTTACTAAGTACATGGTTTCCTCATAAAAAGGTGTCAACCTATTATCTTATTGAACATCGACTTAATGGTTGTGTTAAGTTTGCAAATCACAAACTCTTCTATCATTTATAGGAAGAGCATAAAATGCAGCCCAAAGAATACAATCATAACTATCACAAAGTTGGCCTCTAAGTTTTTTAAGATAATTGACTTCAAATCCATATGTATTTAGCATTATAATTGGTTGATAATCATTCCTTTAGATAGTCGATCTCAAAGCAAATATCAAAGACCCCTACAATTTGTGCCTAGATCCTTGTTTGGTGCGCTATGATTATGAATTAGACTATTTATGCTTTCATATACATAATGCATCTTTCAATGAGGGTAAAATATGTGTTCAGCTTTTGGTTTACTGGCAGCACTATAATCTCTTCACACATTGTGCCTATTATAGCACTTCACTACTTATATGTAATATGCATTTCAAGGCATATGTATATATATTACACTATGAAAATAGATATATACAACAACGTTTAGATTATGTTGAATATCTATACTATATATATTATATGATATATCTTTATATTATATTATGTACATATATATATATTCACAAACATATATAATATATATAAAATCATTTTGTTGAAGCATCATTTGATATCCAGAATATGTACATCCAATTTATCATTCTTATTGAACAATATGCATGTATACATTCATATACATATATACACTTCTTGAATAAGTGTTAATGCTTATGTATGTATATGTATATACATATATATATACAATCATATATATTCAATGATAACATGAGAGTTAAATGATTCATTTGATATACAAAAGAATACACCAAGATAACAATCACATAGTAATAATATATATTATCTATTTGTATATATGTATGCACACCCCTCTATTAAGCATTTACACTTACGTGTGTATTTATATATATACAAACATATATATATATATATATATATATATATATATATATATATATATATCATCTATCGAAATGACAGTGAATGATCCATTCAATATTCAAATGATTATGTCCTATGTGACTCTGGTATCATATCACTTGTTTATAAACATATACGCATATCTATACATATGTCGTCATACTCGTATGGACATCCCATTATATCCATCATATGTGTATGTTGACATATGCTTATATATGCATGTATGCATATATCCTAATACACAATCAACTACAGAAACAAGCATAGTAGGACAAGGAAGGAATCACAAGCTCAAACAAATAAACATCATCCAAACATGTTTTTAGTAGTAATCAAGACCCTGACTAATGTAGACACATTACGCTAAGGATGACTTACCTACTTCCCCATGATAGCCCAACTCAATTAATCTACTGTGAGTGTGTGAATAATCTCAAATAGGTTACGTTACTGGTTACCCAACCAGGACCTTCTCTTGAGTGATACTTCCCCTCCGAATGGAGGAATGAACATATACCTGCATCCACATTCTCAAAATATGCCCAAGGTAGTTAGCTATTCAAAAAATATGCATTACACATAATACACCTCCATAGTTAGAATATTAATTCAATAACCATCCATTTCACACGCATATAAATTTCTTCATATGACATGAAATGAAATAAAGTTCATTCATAATGCATTGATAACAAAGTGCAAGCACATTTTTATTCACCATCATAATACAAATTACATTCATATTTACCCTACATAGTAATAGTAAATAGTAATTACACAATTGGGGTGTAACATACTTCCCCCCTTGTGAATCATTGTCCCCTATGATATATAGCACTTTAACATACATATAAAGTCAAATAAAGTTTTACTTACCATTCTTAAAATACGTAAGATTTATAAAACATTCATCCTATGTAGCACTACTCTTTGCAACCTTGCCCCCTGGACTTTGCATTGAATGTCCTTGCTATCACATAGGGAAAACTTATATGTCTCACACATACTTACTCTCTCAAAGAGCTTATGTGTTGTATTCATAATATTTTATATGTACATCCCATGTACAATAATATTTGAATGACACATGACACCTATTCTATAGTGACTGGAAAGCACATTCTTGTTGGCTCACAAATATATCCTCAGTATAATACAAATAGAAAAGGAATAATGGTGCATTGTACACTACACTGTGGGTCCCATCCTTCCCTTTGGTATTTACACTTTTAGATAACTCGAAAGTCAAGTTCGCCTATCTCTTACTTTTCTATTTACCTTAGCTAAGAGTAATGCTCTTGACCACTTGTTAGTCTTGAGCACAATATTTTTCTTGAACATCTATCAATTCCAATACTGCTTCATACTTAAGCTTTGTTTTGACAAAGTTTCATTGTTCTCTTTGATCTATTACTCCTTTTTGACAAACTATCAAGTCTAAGGTTAACCCTATTCCCTAGCCTATTTCAGTCTAATAGAGTTTTCAACCTTCCTTTCCATATAATGGATCAAACCTCGACATTAGAAGTACTCAACAAATAATTCAAGATTTTGTTTTCCTCTTTTTCCCATTTGGCTACAATAATATATTACACATTCGTTCAATTTAATGTCTGTAGTATGATCATGGTCCACACAACCTTATCATTATTTTCTCATTCTTAACCGAGACAACTTTCTCAGGAATACTAAGCAACTACCTCACACAATATATTATTTAGGTCTGAATTCCCATAAGTCAAGTTTTCCAACCATTTTGGTTACCTTGGTGAGTTTTTCCACCACAACATTATGTTAGTTATGTTGACATAGACGGGTTAAATTATCTTGCATTCTATCGCTATCCCTCTAGAATCTCAAGAGAGTACACATGTCCTGCTAATGATGACATCATGTCTTCATATTCTAGCACACTAGACATTATCTTTCTATATACCTAGCAACATCTTACTCCATATTTTTCAGGTTTTAGTGGTTACTTATCCGAAAAATAACTCAGTCTCCCCAATGTCCTACCTCTAACATTGATTTCTTCATTTCATCCCTTAATTCTCAAAAATGTTGGGTACATAGGCCCTTTTTACATCCCATAATAGTCTATTCTATGACTAAGTGAAAACCTATTTTGTGGTCTCATTCCACATTTAATTCCCAAGTAATAATGGTTAGGAGTTTTGTGGAGACAGATCCCATTTATCTCAGGACATCCATACCTTGGATTTATTTCGTCCTCAGATTATTTCCAAAGATGTAATCCATCTTTCAACTCAATCTGACTTTACCGATATGAATTGGTACTAATTTCAAGTATTAATCCTTGTTCAATCATGTTGGTTTGGGATGTAGTTGCCTTGAGGGGTGATAAAGAGAATACCCGCCCCTGATCCATGTTGGGTAAATGATCCATCAAAGTACATTTTCCATTAATCGGTTGTATTGACAAGGAACACTGATTCATCAGGGAATTCAGATATCACTGGGTTCTCTACATAGATAGGTGCCTCTTGTTAGAGTAATAATTTTATTACGCTTAATTAATTACATCATACTGGTTAATTAATTAAGTCACTTATTCCTCTAGTTGCTTAAGCTAAACTTAGGCACATTAATAATTGATTAATTATTAAGTGTGCACACTAGGGTTTCATTTAGGGTTTCCCTTTTAGGGTTTCTTGATCTCCTTCATAAGGATTGATCTCTTTGTAATAACGAGATTCTAATAATGCATTTTACACTTTGAGGTTTGCAGAACATCTTCTTGGTTTTGCATGTCTTTTGCATGTGACAGGTATCCATTTGCATGCAGGTGATCTTGGATTCTAACATGGTATCAGAGCTCTAGACCTGTCGCTGCCTGTTCGTGATCTGAAGATATGGCTTCTCAATGAGTTTCAAGTGCAAGGGTTTCCACAGGCATCGTTTTTTGCAAGATCTAGGGGTAGCCGATTTTTTGGCACACTATGGGCTCAAATGGACGTCACCATCGCGTTCGCAGTGCCTCAAAACCCTAGGAACGCCTGTCGTTTGGTTGATTTTGGTGAAGTTGATCTGGGAGGCAAAATTTTTTTGCCAGGGAAGCCGTACGGCGTCCCCAGCACGCATTTTGAAGCGAAAACGGCACAAAAATCGAGGAAAAGGTACGAAATCGGCTTTGGTTTTTGCGCCTCCAGTATTGTAGAAAAGCGCCGCCCGGCGGCCACCGAGCGGCCACTAGGCGGCCGCCGGTCCGCCACCACTGAGCGGCGCTCAGCCCACCTGCCACCGGGTCCGCCCAGCCCCTGAGGGCTTCTCACCCTCGGCCGCCGGTCCCATGGAGAACCACCTGCTCTCCCCCAGCCCCCTGCTTTGCGCCCACGGTCATATGGGTGACCAGGGGCCGAAATTTTTCTACAGGGAAGCCAATTTTTTGCGGCGACGGACTTGCAGGCCGTCAAATTTATGCCCGTGAACCGCTGACGTCAGCATGACGTCAGCGTCTGTACGGCCCCTCCTTGCCCCTCCTAACCCTAGTTTGCCCTAAAAGAGCAGTTTTTTTGTTTTTGGCATAACTTGGGCATACGGTATCGAAATCGGGCAAACAAGATATCGCCGGAAAGCTGGTTCCGAGCACTTTCATTTGGTGCAGTTTATTTTTCAGTATTTTCCTGTTTTACTGCATTTATTGCTGGTTGAAGTCAGATGTACTTTTTATGCTTCCGAGCTCATAACTTTTTGCCACGATCTCCAATTTTCGCTATCTTTGCGGCGTTGGAAAGGTATTGAGGAGCTCTATGTTGCTGTCCATGTACTTTTTTCTGTATCTGTCCCAGGTTTTTCGTTAATCCAGATTTGGCCCGATGGGTGTTTTGGAGATTACTTGGATATTTTGACAGTTGGGAGAGTGCTTCTTGCATCTTTGCACTTCATTTTCAGTGATACATCATTTAATAATCGACTGCTGCTTCATAGATTCCAAAGTTGTTCCCGTTTGGAGTTTTCGAGTGTTCCGTGGCATCGGGTCTGCTGTTGCATCATTATGATTCCGATATGGTTTCATGTAGACAGAAGTATCTTTCCTTGCTTGCCAGATTGCGGTTCCAGTGTTACTCTACAGTGTTCTTCCAGTGCTTCTTTGCAGCATGTCATATCATTGTAGGGGGGTTTTGTCCCACTGGGTTTTCCTCCTCTACCTCTTTCTTGCATTTGTAAATGGGTACCTGATCAGGCCTAGTTGCCGGGACCCATCTTTTCTTGCATGCATCTTATTCTAGTGTTTTAGCTTCTTCCTAAGTTCATCTTAAGGGGGGGTGTTAGAGTAATAATTTTATTACGCTTAATTAATTACATCATACTGGTTAATTAATTAAGTCACTTATTCCTCTAGTTGCTTCTCAAATCCTACACCTCTTCCTAGTAGATATCAAATTTAATTGCATACCTAATTACCAAGCAAAAAAAATCTTGTTACCTCAAGTGATTTAATTAATCTCATAGGCGAGTCTCAACCTTAGTATTCCCTAATATTTCTAGATTAAGTCATCAATCAATGGCTAGTTTGATTATATAGGTTACTCTAATCTTATATGTTTCAATCAAGACCAATGCACAACTCAACCAAGTAAGTTATTTCCAACCTATGAGTGTTAATGAGTGGTTCACTACATATCCCAACCTAATAGGTAAAACTTAACCTAAGGTTTCTCTCTTTATTTGAATGAACTTCTCGTCCCAATTAGGTTATTCTAAACGTAGGGTTTCATTCGAGTATAAAGTATTATCAAATAATCTTTCCCATAAAGAGATTTTGATGTGGTTCACATAACATAACATTGTATCTTACATACCTTCTCTATGGCTTTATAGCTAAACCTTATCATCTCCAAGGTTTTCTATCATAGTTAGATAATAAAGCCAAGTTGCTTCATGACATTGACATATCTCACACTATACACATAGTCTAACTATCTAAGAATAGATCAACAATAGCTATTCCTCATAAGGCAATAGGAGTAGTAAGACACTTTCTTACAAATCATAAGTAATCTAGATATTCCTTTTTCTACCCCATAGACAATGATCTTCCAGGCTTTCATGGTCAAATTATCCACCTATCCTTTTCTAAGGCATCAATGATAATGTCATTTGATCTTCCAATCAAATAAATATAAGGTATGGGATGTTAATAGGTCACAAATCTTAACCTTTCCACTATTTTTCTCCAAAAAAATCCAATACCTTATCCTTGTGGTCATCAAGTACATAACTTAATTGTCATCATTACTTACTAAGAAGTCCAAGTTCTTCCAAATTGAAAACATATCCATGTTTTTCCGTTGGGGTGGGGTACTCAATCCGAGTCAATCCACTCTCTTCCATCCCCCCTTAATGTTCTCCAAACATTCTTTCAACTCAAAGTTGAACTCCTAGTAAATATTTGCTTTCTCAAATGTTTTAATATTCATTGTTGTTGGCTTTCTATTGCCTTTTCTCGCCTCAATGGCATACCTTGAATATAATTTTTCCCAAAGTTAGATTCATCGTGGATTTCTATCTAATAGATTCAATAATTGGATAATTGATGAAGAGATATATTTAACAACTGGAAAATTTATAAGCTAAGAGGTTCTCTAATATTCCAATATCTCTTTCATGGAGAAATATCCATACCCAAAAAACCTCTTTTGTTGATGTACTTTTCAACTTAGAGTGTTGTTTCCTTACAACTTCTATTGATTTGACGCATAGTGTCACACTGTATCCCATTTCTTGTTGGAACCTCTAGACATATGTGGGTTTTTGTTGACACGTAGGTGAGTGTAATGTCCTCATTTTATTCATATGCTCTTCTATGCTTGTCAACTTATTCCAGAGGCTCGTAGGCTTGTCAAGGTGAAATTAGGGTTTCCATCATTTGGAAGTTTTTTGGCATTTCTTAGAATTTACTATTTTTAGTAACTTCTAATTTTGGCAGTGGTCCTATTGATAGCATCACAGTGAGTTTTCCTTTTCAGTTGGAGCAGTTGATTATGTTGTTTTTGGCTTTTGAGGTGAAATATTGGAGAAATAAGCTATTAATTCATTAATGTTATAATTTTAAGTTGACCCCTTATCATAGTGTTATAGATTTAAGTTGTCTTAAAAGGTGGTCATTGAGGGTGGACGCCTCATGAAAGCATTAATTAATACTTTTATGGTGTTTTATTTTCCTTGAAGTTTTGGACACCATTAAGGAGGAAATAAATGTCTTTTAAAATTAAAATATTTCAAAAGGTGAATGGGAATACCTTTTTGGAGGGAAATTGTGGGAAGATGAAAGGTCACCTCAAGTTCTATAAAAGTGAGGCTTTGCTACAAAATTTGGCATCCATTGTTTTATGCTAATGTTATGCTGTCAAAATGACTTCATGAATTTGGCTTCGAGGAATGCTTACCTCCTAGCATTTGTCCAATTTCATGTTTGAAAGATAACACCTAGTTGGTTTTATGGTTGCTTCTCATTTAGACTAGCAGATTGAGCTTCCTAATTAATGAATTTTGAAGATTTCTTGAGTTTTTAAGTTGTTGGTTCAGTCATGGTTGCTAGGCGAATTTGCATACAACTTTAAGGGTGAATTTTATTTGCACATAGGTATCATTCCTATCAAATTATATGCTTGAGGTGCCTCTTTTTGTGCAAGGGTGGATTTTATAGTGTAGTGGATGATTTTTAAAGTGAGGTCAACCCTCTCCTAGGGTTGTACCATGCATTAAATGCATTGGAATTCGTGTTGGGGTGATTTGGTGAGTTTGAAGCTTGGAAAATGATGTTTTCATGGTCGCTTAGCCTTTGAAGTGAAGTATTTGCAATTTGATAGAAGTTTATGAAGTGTGATAAGAGATTTATCAATTTTGGTGTTTCATTGATCGTTGGTTCAAAATTTCAGTTTGCAGATTTTTATATCAGACTTATTTCAATTCCTAATTTTGGTTTTCTATCTTCGATAATTGAGAGATTATCAAGTGGGAGATCTTCTATTTCATTGTGCTTTGTAAAAATTGGAATAACACTTGGAAATTGCAGTTGTTTTTCATTGTAAGGCTGCAAACAGTAGTATTGTTCTAGTCCATTAACTTGCTACATATTTTAGTGTTAATTTTCACATATTTGTAACCTCTAGATGGTTTACCACTGGTGTGGAGAAAGAACAAACTAATCTCTCATTTATCACCCATTGAAAAGTGGTGAATTCCCACTATCGAGTGGATGCCTGTTGCAGCGAATGAATTAGTTTTGAATTGTAATGTTTTTTCCCCCCACTAATTAAGTGGTAGCGTGGAAATCTCTCATGGGAAATTCACCACCTCTTTGCATTCAATTGTATTTTACTTTCAAATATAATTCAGTTTCTTCTGCCATATGTTAGCACCTCACCCACATTGGGTCTTGTGTGCACATTCTTGGCATAGAGTGCATTTCATTTGATTATCCTTTGGAAGCTAACGCTAATCAATTGGCTTAGTGTTGGTTGTGTTGTGAAAATTCCAAGAAAAAATTGGTAGGCATATTTCAGTGGTATCAGAGCCAAGATCCTGCCATCCTATGAAAAATGGAGCTTAGTTGTCAGAAGAGTGATAGAGAAATAAGATTCTACACCAGAGGTTAGAACTAAGTTTAGCTTCAGCTTTTAGTAGTTTCAAAGATGTTACGTTTTCTAAAGTCCATGAACTATGAGAAGACATATATGATTATGGCTTATAAAGAGGAAAGAAGTTTGGTAAGGACACCTTCCGTTGCTGGGACAAGGCTCAATGAAGAATGTCAATACAAGAGGCAATGTGAACATGAAGCTTCTATACCCCATGAGGAATATCAAAATATGTCAGATGAGTTCAAGAAATATGTTTCTTTTGATTGCTACTTGAATTGTGTGTTGATTAGGAAACCTAGAAAGGTGGGTGTGGTCAACTACATCAGGAAAAAAATTAAAAAGGAAGCAAAACTTGCCATGGTTGAAGAATCAAGGAAGGAAGAAGCAAAAGTATCGGTTTGTGGATTGCAACTCATATGTAAGCAAATTGAAAAGACAAATCAGTCAACTAGTGTTGAAGATGGCATAAGAAAGGTGCACATTTTTCCTCAAAATGATAGGGCGCTTGACGAAGATACCTTGGCAAATGAGGAGATTAAATTAGAGTCCCAAAATACACCCATAGACTTGCATGAGATGAGAAATAATTAAGATTGTTCTGGTAAAAAGAGCATAACAACAGTCCTGAGTCCTAATAAGGATTCATCCAATGAAGAGCTTGAGACAAAAGACTTCATAGAAAATTTCAGTTGCACCAATGTGCGGGTTGAGTTCACTAAAGAAGAACAAATTGAAAGAAATTATAGTGGTTTCATTGAATCAGCCTATGACCACCTTCATGTTGATAATGTTTATGATGATTCGGTTGAGTTCAGATCGAATCATGTTAAAGATTTGGTGATGGATAATTCTCCACTTGTTGTTGACCCAAATTTCCAAAGGATTCCATATGAAGAAATTATGATAAGTGACCAAGAAGACTACTTGGGTATGTTTGTGGATGCTAATGATAAGATCAGTAACACGTCTACTCTTGATAAGTCAATTGAAGAAAAAAATGATAAATTATTCAAAGCAACCAACTTCGATGATTCTTTATTCTAATACAATGATAGTTATTTGGATGGTATTGGGTTTGATTATCAAACTACATCTGTGGAGAAAGTTATAAATGAAGATTTCAGTTCAAATGGATTGGGGAGTGACTCATTCAAAGATTCAACAATCCAAGAGGAGCATGATGATCTCTTTCCTATTGATCATGGCAATCCAACCTTTCACGTTTAGGATCTAGGCTTGATGTCACCAAGGTATGATAAAGAACCAGAGTGGGATAAATTCCCCTTTGATCGTGATAAAGTTCAAAAAATCAGTTTGCATTGCAAGTAATGAAGTGATCTTTGGAGGAGAAATTGCAGCAAAGGCCAATGAGAACATGAATTCTTATGTTGAAGAGAATAATGTTTTAAATTCAAAAAATGGTTTGGGTGCCTTTCAGATTGACACAAAAGAAGAGTACAAGATCTTAAAAGGTAAAGATAGAGATACTAATTTGCTTGATGAAGTTGTTGACATGCCTTCTATTCTGAAGTTATGTAGTGAAGGGGTCAGTAAAGAAGCTGATTTTGAAAATCTTGCCAATGAAAGCAAATCAGAAAATTTGATATTCGAAGAGCAAAGCCGCTTTGTTGATTATGATCAAGGGCCTAAAGAGTTGCAAGTTTTGAAGGATAACTTATGGGTTTCAGAAGAGAAAATTGTTATAGTGTTATCAAGACTTGATAACACATACCATTTCATTGAAGAACTTTATTGGAAGATTGAGTCTGAAGAGAGACAAAATGGAGTTAAGGATGGAGACACTCTTTCCAATATGCAAATCATCAAAGAGGCATTGGAATACTTTAAGTCAAATTATTTGCACTTGCTCACAGATAGGGATAATGTCATTAAGTTTACAGAGGAGGCTTATGATGCTTACCAAGAGAAGGAGAAAGAGCTTGATAGGCTTTGTCTTGATCTGACCTTAGCTCATCATTATTTATGCAAAGCAAAAAATCAAACACCTATTGTAGCCACACTTGAGGGACAAGAAGCTAATACAAGGATTATGGAGATCAAGCAAATAGTTGAAGGAATAAATGAAGTCCAAAATGATGAAACCTTGCTTAATACTAAGAAGATTCCTGAAGATGATGTTATTTGGAAGGTATATCAAGAGTGTGAACTTTTGAGTAGGGAAGAAGATTTTCCACAAGAAGGAATAGCTTGTAGCCATGTGGTAGATGAAGTGACTGGTAAAGTTTGTGGTATTCATCACGTTACATTCTATGGATCAACAACTAATGATTGGCATCCTAAAGTAGATGAAGAAGAAGAGCTTGAATTCTATGAAGACACCAACAAAAGGGATGAATGAAATGATGATTCTATGATTGAGTACAACAATCCTCTAGCTTCATATGATTCGTTAAATTATAAGGTGATTGACAATTTCTATGTGGATGACATTGGTAAGAAGTTTTATGTTTTTGACATGCATGATTTTATAGTCAAGCATGAGATAATGTTGGTGGATCCACTCTATATGTCTAGCAATACTCTTTGGGAATGGTTAGTAAATGAGAATTTAATAGTGTCCAAGTTTGAACTTGTTGGTCTTCACTCAGCAATAACCAATGGAAGAGTACCACCTATCTTAAGATGGTTGATTTGGTCAGATTTTAGAAATATGCATCAAATTGTGGGAGAATTTTCAGACTTGGCTCTTTGGATTCTAGATGGTGCATTGTCGATTAGTCATTATTATAAAATGTTGGTCATGAAATGTTTAAAATATGCATTGATGGTTGCAGTTGGTTACATGGTTTGGTGTGCACGAGTCTTTCACTATAGCTCTTGGAGATATGTTGGGAATTCTTCCCAATGTGTTGAAGTTTGTTTTTGGTTGGGAATTCATGATTGGACTTCTCAACATGGATTGAGGGGGATTGCTACAAGTAGAAAGAGGGATATTTGGAGAGATAAGGATTTGATTTTCAAAGTCTTTGATGTTGCCCCCATTTTTATCAATCATTTGATGGTTCCTTTGGCTCATCTATTGGTGGATTGGAGAGATACTTCAAACAAAAGATGGTTTAATGATGGGTTGAAGTTTCTTGAGAATATGTTTCTAGCCTTGGGCGTGAGCAGTTGTGTCTCTAGGGATGCTCATTTCCAGTGTTGCAACAACTGTTCAACTCCTTACATGTTGATTGTCCTAAAATCATATTTTGAGTGGTTCACTTCAGATTTCATGGACAACTGGTATACTTATTTTTTATCTTCACAATCTCTTATCAATGATGGTTTTTGGTCCCAAAGGTGGGAAATGATGTTTCATAGTGATTTGGATGGTGTTTAAGTTCCTTTCCAGTGGTTTTCTCTATACAATTTCTTGCACTAGTGTTTGGGGCAACGAACCTTTGCTTGTTTGGGTTCAACTTTTTGAGACTTTTGGGGAGAGATTGGTGGAAGTTTTCAAAAAATTTCTTGAATATGTCAGAATTACTTAGTGGAGGCATTATACATCCTTGAGGAGATTTGAGGATGCAACTACTATAACTTTGCAAATAATTGTTTTTTCCTTTACCAATAGCTGTGAAGGAGTCACATTTGTTGTTGTGATTCGGTTTGATGCTTTGAGGAGTTATGTTGAGAATATTTTTGAGTTGCTTAGATTATTATTCATTGTTCTTAGAATGGTGATTGACATTGACATTACAAATGTTAATTCCTTAGAATTTATTAGGCATGGGATAGTGTTAGATTTTGATTCAAATCCTTCCATGTTGTTCAACTTGAATTTCTGGCATGTTATTCCTTTGAGGTTGCAGGGATTGTTTATGCAGTTCCAGTGTAGTGATTTCATTCATATGATTAGAGTAGAGCAACATCAACATGGTGGGACTTTTCAGAGATGGACATGGGACCCCAAGATCGTATTGGTTTTGGTGGGATCAGTTTGGAGTGTTGTGGCATTGCTTGAGCACAAGTAATATTGGGAAGGGTGGACTGTAATGTCCCCATTTTAGCCATACACTCTTTTGTGCTTGTCAGCCTATTCCAGAGGCCCGTAGGCTTGTCAAGGTGAAATTAGGGTTTCCATCATTTGGAAGTTTTTTGGCATTTCTCAGAATTTACTATTTTTAGTAACTTTTAATTTTGGCAGTGGTCCTATTGACAACATCATAGTGAGTTTTCCTTTTTAGTTGGAGCAGTTGATTATGTTGTTTTTGGCTTTTGAGGTGAAATATTGGAGAAATAAGCTATTAATTCATTAATGTTATAATTTTAAGTTGACCCCTTATCATAGTGTTATAACTTTAAGTTGTCTTAAAAGGTGGTCATTGAGGGTGGACGCCTCATGAAGGCATTAATTAATACTTTTATGATGTTTTATTTTCCTTGGAGTTTTGGACACCATTAAGGAGGAAATAAATGTCTTTTAAAATTAAAATATTCCAAAAGGTGAATGGGCATCCCTTTTTGGAGGGAAATTGTGGGAAGATGAAAGGTCACCTCAGGTTCTATAAAAGTGAGGCTTTGCTCCAACATTTGGCATCCATTGTTTTATGCTGATGTTATGCTGTCGAAATGACTTCATGAATTTGGCTTCGAGGAATGCTTACCTCCTAGAATTTGTCCAATTTCATGTTTGAAAGATAACACCTAGTTGGTTTTATAGTTGCTTCTCATTCAGACTAGCAGATTGAGCTTCATGGTTAATGAATTTTGAAGATTTCTTGAGTTTTTAAGTTGTTGGTTTAGTCATGGCTGCAAGGCGAATTTGCATACAGCTTTAAGGGTGAATTTTATTTGCACATGGGTATTGTTCCTATCAAATTATATGCTTGAGGCACCTATTTTTGTGGAAGGGCAGATTTTATAGTGTAGTGGATGATTTTTAAAGTGAGGTCAACCCTCTCCTAGGGTCATACCATGCATTAAATGCATTGGAATTTGTGCTAGGGTGATTTGCTAAGTTTGAAGCTTGGAAAATGATGCTTTCATGGTCACCTAGCCTTTGAAGTGAAGTATTTGCAGTTTGATAGAATTTTACAAAGTGTGGTAAGAGATTTGTCAATTTTGGTGTTTCATTGATTGTTGGTTCAAAATTTTAGTTTGTAAATTTTTATATCAGACTTATTTCAATTCCTAATTTTGGTTTTCTATCTTCAATAATTGAGAGATTATCAAGTGGGAGATCTTCTATTTCATTGTGCTTTGTAAAGATTGGAATAACACTTGGAAATTGTAGTTGTTTTTCATTGTAAGACTGTAAACAGTAGTACCATTCTAGTCATTTAACTTGCTGCATATTTCAGTGTTAATTTTCACGTATTTGTAACCCCTGGATGGTTTACCGCCAGTGTGGAGAAAGAACAAACTAATCTCTCATTTATCACCCACTGAACAGTGGTGAATTCCCACTATTGAGTGGATACCTGCCGCAGTGGATGAATTAGTTTTGAATTGTAATGTTTTTTCCCCGCAATAATTAAGTGGTAGCATGCAAATCTCTCATGGTTGGTTCACTGCCTCTTTGCATTTAGTTATATTTTACTTTCAGATATAATTCAGTTTCCTTTGCCATATGTTAGCACCTCACCCACATTGGATCTTGTGTGCACATTCTTGGCGTAGAGTGCATTTCATTTGATTATCCTTTGGAAGCTAACGCTAATCAATTGGCTTAGTGTTGGTTGTGTTGTGAAAATTCCATGAAAAAATTGGTAGGCATATTTTAGTGAGTTCTACTTATACTCCAACCTATCTATGAACTATCCAAACCTTTGTCAGATCAAAATGATTTACCTTTTCAAGCTTCTTGTTCACAATCACCTTTCCAAGTGTCTTTGTTCCAGCTCTTGGTAACTTATTCCCTCATAACCTTTAGAGATACTAAGGTTGTTTGGTTCCCTTATCCTCGTTTTAATCAAAAATCCAAATTGTTCTCATCAATTTTGGTTGGTGGAAACATGTCCACTTTGTTGATTACTTATTTTCTGACCATTCTATTCTTTTCCCTTATTCCTAAGGTACTATTTCTTTTCTTACAAGTTCCTAGCCTTGCATAGAAATTAGATTTAAGTCAAGATTTCTCCAACCTCTTGGATACCTCCTTCATTGACTTAATCCAAATTATATCAATAATGCATGTTCACAGATTCATTATATTCTTCCTAAATCCAAGAATCCTTGACTCTATATCTATAGGTTGCTATCAATAAGGGAGATTCTCTCAATGTTCTCTATCCCTTAGAGTTTTATATCTAATTCATCTAGGATGAAGGTATATATTGGTTATACTTCCTAACCTTCCTACATAACCTGATTGTATAATCTTCCATAATCCTAGGGGATATAATAAACAGTTGTTGGTTTAGGAGTTTTCACTCCAGGGACAAATCTTAACTAGTCCCAAACTTAAACAAGTTTCTAGGAATCTCATCCTCCTTTTTATTTCCCCATGTTCTTTTCTCTTTCCATCTTGGTGTAAGAAAATTTCACCAATTATCTTCTGATAAGGTTTACGTAACATTTATGTAATGGGCTCATAGGTACTAGTGTTGAACCTGGTAGCTTTGATACCACATGTAACAACCCCGATGTTCTTCATTGTAAAATTTCCAATGTTTTCACCTTAAGTGAACAAATCATGACGACATGACATGGCAATAAATTTTTACTTCCAATAATTTAAATTACATGCTTAATTGAAATAACACAAATTCCAATTTGTCATTGCATTCCAAAGTAATCATACAAATATTCCCAAAATATAGATATCATATTGAACAATGATGTCATACAATATTCAATAAGGATTCCGTTCCAATATAATAATTTCACAAATTACAATATTCTAAGAATGTACACAATTACAACCATAACTCCACCAAGCTTGTTAGAATAAGATATAGATGGTCTAGGAATCCGCCTTTCAAAACTTTGGTCTTTTGTCACCTACTGAGGAGGAAAAGCATCACTCAAGCAATTTTTTGCCAACAACAGACTCATATGCGGTCCCTCGCACATCTATAAATGATAGATGGCTCTACCCTTCGACGAAGGTATTGGTTGGGTAACCCCGTACGACATACCACTTAGAGCTTAGTGTTGTGCTCTACATGACTAGGATTTATAACCTACGCTAGGTACCCCTCATGCATTTAAATGGACACGATGAACTGATAGTGGAGCCTAGGGCAATCACACTACTTTGGCCAAAGTATTCTCACTCGGTACTTCAAGTGATGGTCTACCATTCACTTACACTATAGCAAGCTCATTTTGACTTAGGGCCATTATATCTATGCTTAGGAAATCCCTCTCCATGAGCAAGCTACTCCCTAGGATAACCTATCTCTTAAACAACCTAAGGAAACACAACTCATAAAGAAAAGTACTAGTTCCCTCCCTTCACTGGACAACATTCCCAGGAGTAACCTATTAGTTCCCTCCCTTCACAGGATAACAATTCTAGTAGTAACCTACTAGTCATCTAACATAATTGAATATCTAGCTATGAGTGTTCCTTAAGCTTGTGTACATTTTTGGTCATATCTAGCATAATAACAATACCTATGAAAAAAAATCTCTCTTACCCATGTCTAATCATATCTTGTATAATAATACCTATGAAAAACATCCCTCCTATCATGGATTACATACAAGCACAATGAATGGCCTCAATCGAAGAATTGTCATAATAATAGATGATTCTATTTGAGAGTATCCCCTCTTTGACTAAAGGGTTTAAGATACGTTTAAGCCTTATGCTTCTCATGTTTATTCATATCTAGTATGTAATACTTATGTTAAACATAAACCTCCTATTATGGAGTGATTACAATCATTTCACAAACAATATATGCAGGTTCTACTTTCTTTCAAAGTAAACAATACTTTTCTCTAGATGCATGTAACCATAATAGACTTGAAACAAACAAGAAGCAAATCATTCAGCACTAATACAATCAAGGGAAGAATATCCTCATGCCTGTGATAAGCTTTCCAATTAATTGGCTGCAATCACAACACTTCCAAATCAACAACTAGCTTGGTATTGATCCTTCAGTAGAGACTCAATAACCACTATCTCTCAAGTTGGCAAATAATCCTCTCAATGATAATAATAAACTCTCTCTAAAACTCAAGGCTCTCACTCACTGTTCTTGAATGAATATTGCTGATAGAGATGTGGATAAAATGCAGAGACTTTCTCAAGGAATAATGCATAGAAGAATGCGTCCAAACAAATGAACTTACTCATCTATTTATACAACTTAGAGATCACACAGACTATAGATTAGGCATGGTCTTTGATAGAAAATTGCATGCACAACAACACATAGATTTCAGTTCAAAGGTAGTGAATATGAAAGCATATAATAAACTTAAACAACTACAGATCAACTTAGCTAAATGAAAACAAATACAGACCAATTCAAATATGTATATGATAGAATTCAATTTGCATCTCAAAACAAACTTCTACAGGTTAAAGGATTCAAAGGTGGTGCCAACCATTATTATGCATTCTCAAGATGACACGGTTTCTTCCCTCAAAGAAATAGTAAATAAAAAATTTGTGCCATGAAGTTAAAGTATCGACTAAGTCATGATATGAGTCGATTCACTCATTAAATCAGCTTAGACATAGTTTTTGATATGTATTCATGCTTTTATAGTTGTTGATCGATATAAAATAACATGGTAATTTAGTTTACTAAGTCCATGGTTTGCTGGAAATAAAGGAACTCCTGCAAATCATATATATTAGAGAGGCAGCAACAATACATTAAACAGTAAGTTAAATATAATAATATAAAGATATAATTTTATATATATGTGTTCATATCAAGAGATTATTGTAAGTTGAAATCAAGCTGGAAATAATGAAATATATATATATATATATAATTTTATAAATATAATTATGTATTTATATAATTATAGATATATATATATATATATATATATATATATATATATATATATTTAAATTTTATATAGTCTATAACATATATATATATATATAATATATAAATATATTATAAAATCAGATGTATATATATATATATATTGGGTAAGTAGATATGTGAATCACTTGTGAATATACAAATGATACATGTAGTAATTATTAAGTCTTATAAATAATGATGACTCTTGAATATAAACATAAGTAGATTATATATATTTATGAATTGTCCTCACCTTATGATCAATCCAATATGATGTTGAAGGAGGCGAGTAAGAAATCAGAAAATGTGGAGATACAACAACTCAGATGAGACTACTCACTTAGTTTTAATGTTTAGTTATCTTCAATCTAACATAACCATGATGCATGAATCTTGTTGCCCAACCAATCTATGTACTATTAAAAGTAACCAATAAACTCTATTCATTGGAATGCACATAGTCACTTCTGATGTGTTAGAACCATGCCTTCTTGATATTGAATATTGAAACAAACTTCACTAGACTGGAAATCAGTAGTGTATTTAAGCGGACTATGCAGTCCTTGACTGATCATAGGCCAAATGGTTTATCTTCTATTGATATGGTTCTTATGATGATTAATTTGCATTTATATTCGATTTTTGCAAATATTGGACTTGCAGGATGTACTGAATTGCAAAAGAACATAATGAACATGTAGACATGAATATTGCTTAATTTGGTTTTGTATTTTGATATACCTTCATATTAGGACTCAAGGAACTATTTGATCATATTAAATACTCTTATTGCATAATATGTGTAAATACAAATGAAGTACTAATGACTGCATATTGGGTGACTGCATATCAATTGTCTGAGTTGTGATTGTAATCCCTCCAGGAGAGTTGAGTCATGACTTAAGTGGTTCATCTAAAAACCTCACCTAGGTTTCGCCCCACAGGTCCAAGCAAGGGTTGGGCAGTTTGCCCCACAGGCCCAAGCATGGGTTGGGTAGTCTGCCCCACAAGCCTATTGTAAGGGTTGGGTCATGGAGGGGTGAGGGTTCCACCCAGGCCTCTTGCCCCACAGGCTCGAGATATAGGTTGGGCATTGGAGGGTGGTAGACCATAGCCCCCTTAACGGTTCCCCTCCTGATGGGCTGAGTGACTCCTCTTATGTTTATCAATCTATATTTATGATTATGTCTGATTTTGATATCTATATATTAATGCTAACAAATATGTTGTTAATGTGATGCAAACAGATTCCCATCTAGGGTTATTATATTAAAAGGACATTCGTTTGGAAAGAAGAAACCCTAAACCTAATCAAATAATCAAATTTTAGGGTAGACAAATGGATTTTAGGGCAAGTTCGGGTAAGGGACGTTACAGTGGTATCAAAGCATATTTCCTGTCATCTTGTGCGTGCTTGAGCTACTTTCTTGCCCACTCAAGCTAGTTACCTACTTGCTTGAGCTGGCTGCTTGTGTGCTTGAGCTAGTTGCCTACTTGCTTGAGCTGGTTGCTTCCATGCTTGAGCTAGTTGCCTACTTGCTTGAGCTGGTTGCTTGTCTGCTTGAGTTGTTTGCCTACTTGCCTACTTGCCTACTTGAGCTGCCTACTTGCCTACTTGAGCTAGTTGAGTTGGTTGCTTGCGTACTTGAGCTACTTACTTGCGTGTTTGAGCTACCTACTTGTTTGCTTGAGCTGGATGCTTGCGTACTTGAGCTACTTACTTGCGTGTTTGAGCTACCTACTTGTCTACTTGAGCTGCCTACTTGCCTACTTGAGCTAGTTGAGTTGCTTGCTTGCATACTTGAGCTACTTACTTGTGTGTTTGAGCTACCTGCTTGTTTGCTTGAGCTAGTTGCTTACTTACTTGAGCTATTTTTTTGCTTGCTTAAGCTACTTACTTGTGTGGTTCAACTACTTGCTCGTGTGCTTGAGCTAGTTGCTTGCTTACTTGAGCTACTCGTTTACCTAGTTGAGCTACTTGGTTGTCTACCTTAATTTCTAATTCAAGTGGGTTTAAGTTATACTGATTCACAACTAGTGGATTTAGAGAGTAATGAGAAATAGTTGAACTTAAGAATACTAGTCAATATATTATCCTCATAGCTAGAATATTTGTCACTTGGGTTAGAACTTCCAACTCCCATTAAAGTTGATATCATCACCACAAGAAGCAAAATCTTAAAATTACCCATCTTAGAGTATGATTGCGAGGGCAAGCAATCTTGGGCAGGGTGGACTGTCATGTCCCTGAAATAGAACCTTAAAATAACTAAGTATTGAGATGAAAATAAATAGAATAAGTGACAAATTACATATTTACAAATATTAACAACTTAATATTACTATAAATATAATCAACAAATATAAGTATAATATATATATGTAATAATAAAGTAAATATAACAAATATAAAAATAAATTGACAAGACAAATAATATTAATAAAACACATCAAGCATCATTATAATTATGATTATCCTCAATAATATTATAGTACAAATATCATACTAATAAGACCCATTAATATTAATTATAGATATCATAACAATAAAATTAATAATAATCTTTATACAAAATACTATGATTAACCCCTGCCTTAGTTTGTTGGGAAAGTATGCCTCAACTTTGTTGTCTTTCCCCTTGAAGACTTGGCATTTTTCTTCATGTCTTTTGGCCTTTATTGCCATAACGCTGCATGTTCTTTCCTTGGTGGTGCGGTTGTGCGGTTTACCGCGGCCCACCTTGCATGGTCTGATGCTTGGGCGGTGTTACCGCCTTACCGCGACAGTCTTCTTCTTGTCTGGCGGTGGCGCGGTAAGCGACGGTTGTGGGCGTGGCGGTTACCACCTTGCCGCAGGGTGGTTCGGTTAGTGGCAAGGTAGCGCAGTGAGCAGCGCAGAGGTGGCGAGCTGGTGGCTGGCGGTCTACCGCCTTATCATGGGCGATGAGAAGACTCACTGCAGTGGCCGTGGTAAGCGGCTAGCGATCGGTGGTGACCATCACCGTCGCACCAGAGGCAGTGGATCGTCTAACCACGGTGGTTGCGGTGTGACCATGGTGGTCTACCTGAGCGGTCATTGCTCTACCGTGTTGAGACCTGGCAGTCTCCACAGTAGCACGGTGAGACCACTGGCGGTCAACCTAAGCAGTCACTGCTCTACTGCGGTGAGACCTGGCGGTCTCCGTGGTAGTGCGATGGGACCGTTGACAGCTTGTCTAATGGCTACCGCCACACCGTGGTAAGGGTGAACGTGACTGGCGGTTGTGTAGGGTGGTCAGAGACAGAGGGCTCACATGATCTACTGCCATACTACGAGGCGAGTCTGACAGGGCAGCGATAGCGAGGTAGAAGGTTGGGTGAGCTCGGGCGAGTTCACCGCTGTACCACAGTTGGGTCGTGTGAGCTTGGCGGTAACGCGGTAGGAGCTCGGGTGAGCTCAGAGCTCGACCGACCGAGCTTGAACAGGTTTGACTGTCTGTCAAAAGCTATGAACAAATGGAATGGCAACACATGGCAGATCTTTAAGATTTGATTGGCCAGAAGTTTTATTTCTTGATTATGATAGAGTTGCATTATTAAAAGCAAGGTTTACAGACATGTCTGAGACCGATTTATTGCTGCGCGACTCGATGCATGTTGAATAAGTGGTGCACATTATCAGAAAATGGAAAGCTTGCAGGTGGATAATTTATTATCCTGATGACCATTGAAGGCTAAAGAAAGGCTGAACAGGTAAGCACACGGTGTAAGATTATAAGTAATCTTGTGTGCAATTCGATAAAGAAGATGAGCGAAGAGAGAGAGGTTGAGAGTGTTCGAGCGGTATTTTACCATGAAGACTTAGACTCTCAGACCTGCAAGGATGTGAACCTATGGAGGCCAAGAGGCTGGGCTGGCCATGAGGCTGGCTGTGACAGTCATTTGTGAGGAGCTGAAGGGAATCTACACAGTATGTCATGAGGACATTGTAATTGTGTGAAGATTCTATTTTGTGTTGCTTGCCTTTTCTCTAGATGGATAAGATGTAATCTCCTGAAGAGCATAGCTCTGTGTTTGTATTGTAACCATTTTTGTTACTGAATAATACAAGTGAGTTGAGTGTTTTGGAGGGTGGGGTTTTTTACCTGAAAGGATTTTCCCCACGTAAATCTGTGTGTCCACATGTCTTGTCTTTCATTTTGTTTGATTCATGTTCTTGAATCTATGCTTGTGTTGAATCTGTTGTAAGTTTAGCATTTACTTCTCTCAGAGGATCAATGGGTGATTTACTGTGCCCGTTTCCGCTTTATGGTATAGTTGTTTATGTCTTTGAAGTGATAAAAATGAAAATAACTAAGGCACTGCTGTCTTAGACGTGTTCTATGATGACAGACTGACTTCGTATCTCTAACATAGTTAATACCTAAATCCCATAGAGTAAGCAATGATCCCTAAGATAAATATTAGTTAATAAAACCAATGCACACAACAAACATAATAACTAATAATAACAACAATCCTTATTATTAATAAGACAAAACAAGGATCGGTAATAGGAAGAGACACGGTCTTTAGGAAGTGCAGGTGAAATGAAAGGTCGTGCCTTTGTAGAGACCAATCATATATATATAGATATATAGGGAAGGTCTGCAAACAAAATAAGAGGATGAGTAACTTTGGTATTAAAATAACCAATAAAGGGAATCATGGGTGACGGATATAAATAAAAAGAACAAGCCTTATATCTGATGGGTAGCTGAGTAGAGATAAGAGATGGTGGTTAGAGATAAGTAAACATGGTTGGGAATAAAGGAACTCCTGTAGATCATATATATTAGAGAGGCAATAGCAATACATTAAACAGTAAGTTAAATATAATAATATAAAGATATAATTATATATATATATATGTGTTCATATCAAGAGTTTATTGTAAGTTGAAATCAAGTTGGAAATAATGATATATATATATATATATATATATATATATATATATAATTTTATAAATATAATTATATGTATTTATATATATTTAAATTTTATATAGTCTATAATATATATATAGAATATATAAATATATTATAAAATCAGATGTATATATATATATATATATATATATATATATATATATATATATATATATATATATATATATATATATATATTGGGTAAGTAGATATGTGAATCACTTATGAATATACAAATGATACATGTAGTAATTATTAAGTCTTATAAGTAATAATGACTCTTGAATATAAACATAAGTAGATTATGTATATTTATGAATTGTCCTCATCTTATGATCAATCCAGTATGATGTTGAAGGAGCCGAGTAAGAAATCAGAAAGTGTGGAGATACAACAACTCAGGTGAGACTAATCACTTAGTTTTAATGTTTAGTTATATTCAATCTAAAATAACCATGATGCATGAACCTTGTTGCCCAACCAATCTATGTACTATTAAAAGTAACCAATAAAATCTATTCATTGGAATGCACATAGTCACTTCTGATGTGTTAGAACCATGCCTTTTTGATATCGAATATGGAAACAGACTTCACTAGACTGGAAATCAGTAGTGTATTTAAGCAGACTATGTAGTCCTTGATTGATCATAGGCCAAATGGTTTATCTTCTATTGATATGGTTCTAATGATGATTAATTTGCATTTATATTAAATTTTTGCAAATATTGGACTTGCAGGATGTATTGAATTGCAAAAGAACATAATGAACATGTAGACATGAATATTGCTTAATTTGGCTTTTTATTTTGATATACCTTCATATTAGGACTCAAGGAATTGTTTGATCATATTAAATAGGCTTATTGCATAATATGTGTAAATACAAATGAAGTACTAATGATTGCATATTGAGTGACTACATATCAATTGTCTGAATTGTGATTGTAATCCCTCCAGGAGAGCTGAGTCATGACTCAAGTGGTTTGACTAAAAATCTCACCCAAGTTCTGCCCCACAGGCCCAAGCAAGGGTTGGGTAGTCTGCCCCACAGGCCCGAGATACAGGTTGGGCATTGGAGGGTGGTAGACCATAGGCCCTTTAAGGGTTCCCCTCTCTTGATGTGTTGAGTGACTCCTCTTATGTTTATCAATCTATATTTATGATTATGTCTGATTTTGATATCTATAAATTAATGCTAACAAATATGTTGTTAATGTGATGCAAATAGATTCCCATCTAGGGTTATTGTATTAAAAGGACATTCCTTTGGAAAGAAGAAACCCTAAACCTAATCAAATAGCAAATTTTAGGGCAGACAAATGGATTTTAGGGAAACTTCGGGTAAGGGACATTACAGTGGTATCAGAGCATCTTTCCTGTCATCCTGTGCGTCGTTGAGCTACTTGCTTGCCCACTCGAGCTAGTTACCTACTTGCTTGAGCTAGCTGCTTATGTGCTTGAGCTAGTTGCCTACTTGCTTGTGCTGGTTGCTTGCATGCTTGAGCTAGTTGCCTACTTGCTTGAGCTGTTTGCTTTTCTGGTTGAGTTGTTTGCCTACTTGCTTGTGTGCTTGAGCTACCTACTTTCCTACTTGAGCTAGTTGAGCTGGCTGCTTGCGTACTTGAGCTACTTACTTTCATGTTTGAGCTACCTGCTTGTTTGCTTGAGCTGGTTGCTTGCATACTTGAGCTACTTACTTGCGTGTTTGAGCTTCCTACTTGTCTGCTTGAGTTTCCTACCTGCTTACTTGAGCTAGTTGAGTTGCTTGCTTGCATACTTGAGCTACTTACTTGCGTGTTTGAGCTACTTGCTTGTCTGCTTGAGCTAGTTGCTTACTTTCTTGAGCTAGTTGTTTTCTTGCTTAAGCTACTTACTTGTGTGGTTCAACTACTTGCTCGTGCGCTTGAGCTAGTTGCTTACTTACTTGAGCTACTCGTTTACGTAGTTGAGCTACTTGGTTGTCTGCCTTAATTTCTAATTCAAGTGGTTTTAAGTTATACTGAATCACAACTAGTGGGTTTAGAGAGTAATGAGAAATAGTTGAACTTAAGAATACTAGTCAATTTATTATCCTCATAGCTAGAATATCCATCACTTGGGTTAGAACTTCCAACTCCCATTAAAGTTGTTATCATTACAACAAGAAGCAACATCTTAAAATTACCCATCTTAGAGTATGATTGCTTGAGGGCAAGCAATCTTGGGCGGGGTGGACTATCATGTCTCCGAAAAGAGAACCCTAAAATAACTAAGTATTGAGATGCAAATAAATAGAATAAGTGACAAATTTCATATTTACAAATATTAACAACTTAATATTACTATAAATATAATCAGCAAATATAAGTATAATATATATATATATATATGTAATAATAAAGTAAATATAACCAATATAAAAATAAATTAACAAGACAAAATAATATTAATAAAACACATCAAGCATCATTATAAGTATGATTATCCTCAATAATATTATAATACAAATATCATACTAATAAAAACCATTAATATTAATTATAGATATCATAACAATAAAATTAATAATAATCTTTATACAAAATACTATGGATTAACCCTTGCCTTAGAAAATACCTAAATACCATAGAGTAAGCAATTATCCCTAAGATAAATATTAGTTAATAAAACCAATGCACACAACAAACATAATAACTATTAATAACAACAATCCTTATTATTAATAAGACAAAACAAGGATTGGTGATAGGAAGAGACACAGTCTTTAGGAAGTGCAGGTGAAATGAAAGGTCGTGCCTTTGTAGAGACCAATCAGATATATATGGATATATAGGGAAGGTCTGCAAATAAAATAAGAGGTTGAGTAACTTTGGTATTAAAATAACCAGTAAAGGGAATCATGGGTGATGGATATAAATAAAAAGAACAAGCCTTATATCTGATGGGTAGCTGAGTAGAGATAAGAGATGGTGGTTAGAGATAAGTAAACATGGCTGGGAATATAGGAACTCCTGCAAATCATATATATTAGAGAGGCAACAACAATACATTAAACAGTAAGTTAAATATAATAATATAAAGATATAATTTTATATATATGTGTTTATATCAAGAGATTATTGTAAGTTGAAATCAAGTTGGAAATAATGATATATATATAATTTTATAAATATAATTATATGTATTTATATAATTATATATGTATATTTAAATTTTATATAGTCTATAATATATATATATATATAGAGAGAATATATAAATATATTATAAAATTGGATGTATATATATATATTGGGTAAGTAGATATGTGAATGACTTGTGAATATACAAATGATACATGTAGTAATTATTAAGTCTTATAAGTAATGATGACTCTTGAATATAAACTTAAGTAGATTATGTATATTTATGAATTTTTTCCTCACCTTATGATCAATCCAGTATGATGTTGAAGGAGGCGAGTAAGAAATCAAAAAATGTGGAGATACAACAACTCAGGTGAGACTACTCACTTAGTTTTAATGTTTAGTTATCTTTAATCTGACATAACCATGATGCATGAACCTTGTTGCCCAAACAATCTATGTACTATTAAAAGTAACCAATAAACTCTATTCATTGGAATGCACATAGTCACTTTTGATGTGTTAGAACCATGCCTTCTTGATATCGAATATGGAAACAAACTTCACTAGACTGGAAATCGGTAGTGTATTTAAGCGGACTATGTAGTCCTTGACTGATCATAGGCCAAATGGTTTATCTTCTATGGATATGGTTCTAATGATGATTAATTTGCATTTATATTCGATTTTTGCAAATATTGGACTTGCAGGATGTATTGAATTGCAAAAGAACATAATGAACATGTAGACATGAATATTGCTTAATTTGATTTTTTATTTTGATATACCTTCATATCAGGACTCAAGGAGCTGTTTGATCATATTAAATAGTCTTATTGCATAATATGTGTAAATACAAATGAAGTACTAATGATTGCATATTGGGTGACTGCATATCAATTGTCTGAATTGTGATTATAATCCCTTCAAGAGAGCTAAGTCATGACTTAAGTGGTTCATCTAAAAACCTCACCTAGGTTCCGCCCCATAGGCCCAAGCAAGGGTTGGGTAGTCTGCCCCACAGGCCCGAGCATGGGTTGGGTAGTCTGCCCCACAGGCGTATTGCAAGGGTTGGGTCATGGAGAGGTGAGGGTTCCACCCAGGCCTCTTGCCCCATAGGCCCGAGATACGGGTTGGGCATTGGAGGGTGGTAGACCGTAGGCCCCTTCAGGGTTCCCCTCTCCTGATGGGTTGAGTGACTCCTCTTATGTTTATCAATCTGTATTTATGATTATGTATGATTTTGATATCTATATATTAATGCTAATAGATATGTTGTTAATGTGATGCAAACAGATTCCCATCTAGGGTTATTGTATTAAAAGGACATTCATTTGGAAAGAAGAAACCCTAAACCTAATCAACAAGCAAATTTTAGGGCAGACAAATGGATTTTAGGGCAAGTTCGGGTAAGGGACATTACACAAGCTTTGCCTAGATCCTTGTTTGGTGCGCTATGATTATGACATACTATTTATGATTTCATATACATAATGCATCTTTCACTAAGGGTAATATATGTGTTCAACTCTTGGTTTATTGGTAGTGCTATAATATCTCTTCACATATTGCACCTATTACAACGCTTCACTACGTATATGTAATACGCATTTCAAGGCATATGTATATATATTGGCCTTGTATATATATTGCGCTATGAAAATAGATATATACAACAACATTTAGAAATAAAATAATCATTTATTTTTGCGTTGAATATCTATACTATATATAATATAATATATATATCTTTATATTATATTATGTACATATATATATTCACAAACATATATAATATATATAGTTATTTTGTCGAAGCATCATTTGATATCCAAAATACGTACATCTAAGTTACCATTCTCATTGAACAATACATGCATATCTATACATATGTCATTGTACTTGTATGGACATCCCATTATATCCATCGTACACATATGCTGGAATATTCATATATATGCATGTATGCATATATCCTAATACACAATGACTGCACAAACAAGCATAGTAGGATAAGGAAGTACTCACAAGCTTAAACAGATAAACATCATCCAAGCATGCATTCAGTAGTAATCAAGACCCTTACTAACGCAAACACATTACGTTAAGGATGAATTACCTACTTCCCCCATGATAACCCAACTCAATCAATCTACTATGTGTGAATAAGCTTAGATAGGTTATGTTACTAGTTACCTGACCAAGACCTTCTCCTAAGTGATACTTCCCCTCCGCCTAGAGGAATGAACATATACCTGCAACCACATTCTCAAAATATGCCCAAGGTAGTCAGTTATTCACAAAATATGCATTACACATAATACATCTCCATAGTTAGAATATTAATTCAATAACCATCCATTTCACACACATGCATTTCTGTATATGACATTAAATGAAATAACGTTCTTTCATAGTGCATTGATAACAATGTGCAAGCACATTTTTATTCACCATCAGAATACAAATTACATTCACATTTACCCTACATAGTAATAGTAAATAATAATTACACAATTGAGGTGTAACAAAGAAGGCACTTGCTTAGACATATTCTCTGTGTTATAGATTTGGAGTTTGATGATAGTTGCTCATTTCCAATCTTTGGGGTAGGTTTTTTATTGATTTCACTATTTATGATGATAAATATATTTTTTCCAATAAATTGGAATTTGAGAGTACCAAGCATACAATGAAATATGGAGCCTTACTATTGGAACTAGCTGTTGGTAAAGAAATGGGAATCAAGAACCTAAAAGACTTAAAAGATTTTGAACTTTTGATCAAATAAGTCAGAAAAGTTTTTATAATAAAGATTAAGAGAATCAAGATTTGGAATAAAATCATTTTTGTTTAATAATTTTTTTTAGAAACTATTTGAGAGAAGCTAAATTCATGAGTTTATTCTACCTCTCTTCTTCCACACCTTGATTTTAAAGAAGATTAGATGCTAATTATCAACAAATGTTTGAGAATGATAAACAAAGCATTTGTTGAAAAGATTGTAACTTTGCTGGCCTATATATATTTTGAACACAATTCTTCACAATGTAAAAATGCTAAATAAAAATTTGATTGATCTCACAATATATGAGGTGATGCAATTAAAAGAAAATAAACTTCCTAAAAGATTGCTTTCGTTCGAGGATTTCCGTATTCGACATATGTGAATTGAAAAATAAAAAAGCCACTAGGGGAGAGGAGCCGATACGTAGGCAGGGGCCCAAACGTGAGATGGAACATGTGCTCATTGGGGCCCACACCTATACGCTAGTCCTCCAAAAGGTAAGCTTTATTTCATCCATAGATAGGCTTGATCACATCAAACATAAATCAGATATAAAATGCACACAAGTTAACATTAATATAAAAACTTAACAAGTACACGGTGGCAGCCAAACATGATGAAGTGTATCCAACCTGTATCTGACATTGAACAAGTACCATTCCGAAATGGAATTAAAACAGCCCAAACACTAAGACACGCAACCTTCCCCGTAAACTATTAAACCCAACTTTTGCACCAATACAGGCGTCACTTTCACATTAGTCACAACTACAGAAAATAAACAAGATGCCAACTCAACAACTTTGAAACCCATCCGACCCATCTTTGACCGATTGGCGAACCCATTACAAGATTGTTTCCCATCGTAGCATAACCAAACCAACACGCAAATGCATTCGCCTATCCCGTCTACCATGAGATCTACAACACGTATCAACTTCAATCTGTCCCATCTTGCCAAGTAGGGTGCGCACGTACTGGAGCCAAACACAAATATCCCACCTGCATCCATTTAACACTCCTGTAAGGCCGCCATTATTCAAAACAAAAGCATGGAAACAATTTCAAATAATCCACCAAACCAATCAAGTCAAGAATTAAAGGCTGAAATCAATCAAATCTCCAATTCATACGAAACATAACTCAAATTCAAAAGAGGACAGCAAGTTATTTCACCACACCAAACAACCATCAATCAAATTCAAATAATTCCCAATTCAAATAGCTGTGAAAACCTTCAAGTATTTAGTTATTCTGCAGTGAGCGATATAAGAAAAGGAGGAGTGACAAGCACAGAATTGAGCGAGTTAACATCAAGGGGAGGCAACAACTCAGATTCCAGTGCACCAGCATCCATATTGTACCAGGTTTTCCTTTTCACACTTGTTCTTCATTACAACCATTAATAGCATCCATATTGATCTTCATTACACCCATTACAGTCATATTACATGTTTCTTTATGTATCGGTAGGGTTTATATTGCAAATATTGCTGTCATAGGTTAGCATAGTGTTCCATAGGGTTTATAATGCATATATTACAGTCATGGTTTACCATTTAAGGCTTTCCCTAGGGTTTATATTGCAAATATTACAGTCATAGTTTACCATCTCTGTTTCCCTAGGGTTTATATTGAAAATGTTACAGTCATAGTTTACCCTTTCTGTTTCAGTAGGGTTTATATTGCAAATATTACACTCATAGTTTAACATTTCTATTACATAGGTTCTGCATTATCATTCACTCTGCTTATCGTAGTCTCACATTGTAGTCTCATAGGTTCTACATTATCATTCACTCTGCTTATCGTAGTCTCATAGGTTATGCATTATCGTTTATATGTTACATATTGGTCATGGTTTACCATTTCTGTTTCAATGGTCCTGCATTATCATTCACTCTGATTATCTTATTCTCATGGGTTTTGCATTATCATTCACTCTAGCTATATTATTCTCATAGGTTTTGCATTATCATTGACTCTGCTTAGCATAATCTCACAGGTTCTGCATTATCATTCACTCTGCTTATCTTATTCTTCTTTCAGTTCTACATTGTCATTCACTCTAGATATCTTATTCTCATATCTTCTGCATTATCAGTCTCTAAAGTTTCTGTTGTTCAAACATGAGTGTGGTTTTCACTTTCCTGTGCATGAGAATGTTAATGTTGTAAACGCTTAAAAGGTTATGAGATGTTCTTAAACTCTAACTCCCTTGCATAGCTTGTAATTTTGTGCTTCTTACTCCTCTACTTCCTTATGTCGCTCACTCCAGAATAGATAACTCAAGATAACAAACTCCTATTACAGAAGATAATCTCAATTGAAATGCAAGAAACTAAAAATATAACACATACACAAACTAAATAATCTTCTGTTCAAGCATCACTCTCTTCATACATATAAAGATAATTGTTAAAGCATTTGTGTTTCATAGTTTACCATTTATCTTTCCTAGGTTTTGCATTATCATTTACTCTGGTTATCATATTCTCATATGTTCTGCATCACAAACTAATTATTCTTCTGTTCAAGCATCATAGGTACATAGATGTATTTCATAGTTTACACATAGTTTACACTCTCTTCATACATACACATAGATGTATTTCATAGTTTACCATTTATGTTTCATAGGTTATGCATTATCATTGACTCTGCTTATCATATTCTCATATGTTCTGCATTACAAAGTGATTGTTTTTCTGTTCAAGCATCACTGTTTTGATTCTAATTATTCTGTGTAGATGGCCAAGGGCAATGCAGTGGCGACCCATACTGGGAACAAAAAAAAGAAAAGAGCCACGACAAGGCTGCCTGCTGAGAAACGAGGATGCAGATTCCCCCCTGAAATAGATCATGTTGCACAAGTAGATGAGGTTTCTACTCCTCAAATACCGCAGATTGAGGTTACTACACCTCAAATACCGCAGAAGGTAAAACAAATACAGAAGCTGTGGTCTGAGGATGACATGAAAAGGGCACTCTATGACGTTGAAGAGAATGACATGTCGATAAGGGGGGCTTCCAAAAAGTGGTCAATCCCAACAGCCACACTGTCCAAATGGCTAGGGGGTCTAACAACATCTTCCAAGAAAGGTCCGCCAACAGTCCTCACAAAAGAGGAAGAAAATCGCATTGTGGAATGGTGCGAGCAAATGGCTGATATTGGTCATGGTCTTGAGATAGTCAATCTTAAGTCTGAGGTTGCTCAAATATGTCAAAATAGGCCAAACCCTTTCACCAATGGCTTCCCAGGGAAGTCCTGGTGGACAGGCTTCAAGCACAGACATCCTCAACTCGCATTACGAACTGCTGAAGGCCTAGACAAAGATAGGGCATTCAATCTTAGACTTGATGTTGTAGATGCATTCTACAAAACACTGTCTGCAGCATACAAAGCCATGCCATATGGTCCTGATCGCATATGGAATTGCGATGAAACTAGCATCCAAGCAGGCAAAAATGGGTCCATGAAGGTGCTCGCAAGAAAAGGTAGCAGGAATGTCTCTTACATTATCCCAAAGAGCCGTGAATGGATAACCATTCTATGTTGTGTCAATGCTGCCGGGCAGAGCATTCCAGGATTCTACTTGTTCAAGGGGAATACGAACATAGATAATTACATCATAGATTGTGAACCAAGTGCTTGCATGGCAGCCCAACCACATGCATGGATGACCAAAGACTTGTTCATAGATTGGTTGACCCACTTCAAAAACTCCATTCTAGGCGGTGTCTTGCCCACGAACAGGGTCTTGCTGATCTTTGACGACCATGGAAGCCACGTAGCGCTCGAAACCATCCAAGAAGCAAGAGATATCGGTATAGATTTGTTAACATTGCCATCACACACATCACATAAGCTACAACCATTGGATGTGAGTGTGTTTGCACCTTTCAAAGCTTACTTCAAATCAGAATGTGCAGAATTTTTGTCAAGGTTTCCAAACATTGAAGTGAGGAGGAGAGAACTTGCAATGTTAGGCAACAAAGCAATGCAAAGAGCTTTGACATTTGACAACATCAAGGCTAGGTTTAGAAGGACTGGTATATGGCCGCTGAATCCCGATGCACTTGTCAATGACATGCATCCAAGTGAGACATTTGTGGTCAGCGAGGATGCTGACGCAGTTGAAAACATTGTTAGCCTTTCTGGACTTGGTGTGTCAAGTGATGATGTCACAGTATTGCAGTCCACTCTTTCAGATGGACACATGCAGCCTGCAACAAAAACACAACACTCACCTCATACATGTCCTACTGAATCAGTTGCACAAGTGGTGGTTAATGAACACACCCCTCCCATGGTGGACAGGACCGTTGATGAATTCAGCGAAAGTTTAGATCTTCCATCACAACGAAGCCAACCATCCTGGTTGGTTGAGGGAGCAATGAACTTGGGCATTCATTTGGAAGTCCCAGAACAAGAGGATACCTATACATTTCCATCACCACCACCAGAAATTGACCTTTCTCAAGTTGTCCATTACTATGCTCCTTCTTGCAATTTAGATTTACAAGCCAATGAAGATGTACCACAGGGCTCATAGGTAGTCGAGGAGGTCATTGGCATACAGTCAGATGGGACACAAGAAACACAAACAATTTCGCACATCAACAAGTTCCTCAAGTTGCCAATGCACACTGACTGTCAAATGAAATCCAAAGCAGGTGCAATTCGGATCAGTAGACAGTCTCAATTGTTGACAACAGATGACTACATGAGGCTGTTAATGGAGCAAGAGCAAAGGAAGAAAGAGGTGGAGGAGATAAAAGCAAGAAAGAGACAACAAAATGCAGAGAAAAGGGAAGCAAGAATTGTGGCAGCGGAGTTGAAGGAGAATGCCATAATTGAGAAGGACATACTGCGAAAAGAAAAAGAGAAGCAAAAATTACAACAAAAAAAGGATAGAGATGCAAAAAAGGAGCAAGAGAGGCTTCACAAGGAATAGGACCGAAAGGAAAAAGAGATTGAGGAGGCACATAGGGCTTTACAGAGAGAGAGGCGGTCAAGGAACACTTCTAATCTGTTGTCTCAAAGTAATGGAGTCTTCCATGATATTCTCAACATTAATATCCCTCAGTTCTCCACAACAATGAATTATTCAAGCCTCTCCCAATCTGACTTTAGGGGCAGTCAATATCCATATCAATTTGGCACTACGGATGTACAAATGTCTTCACCACCGCCCCCAACACATGTCACTTGCACCCAATTTACCACTCCAAGTCCCACTCATGTATTCAGCAATCCCCGTCGATTGGAAGGGGACGAGAACATGGCAATTGGCACCCCAACCAACCAAGATCCTTTTCACAACAGTAGCAACTAGATTACAAATGCGAGTTTCATAGACTTTAGAAGTATTGATATTTACAAATGCACTAAAATTGTGGACAGTTGTAATTTTTTGATAAGTACAGATTGACCATTATTGTTTTGTTTTGTGAAGTAATCTGATCAGATTCGAAAAAGTGTTGTATGTAATTTGCAATGTATGCTTCTTCGTTGACATTTTTAAATATATGAGAATTACAGATGCATCGTTTTTGTTTTGATTTGCAATGTATTAGGATCATATTGCAATGTGTGTTCTATGTAATTTGCAATGTGTCATTGTTTCTGTTTCAAATGTTTGCTTCTTCATTGACATTTTGTCATTTTCGATTCCTTTTTCCAAATATTTTGCCACGTGGAAGGTCCAACTTTGTCCACGCATCGAAAAAAATGGAAAAAAGACCTGTCGACCAATACAGACGCACCTCGGGTGCCACTACCTATGTGGCTCGACGTTCAAAGGTGACAGCCTTGCCACGTCAACTCCTCCCAGTCCGCCACCATAACAATCCACTATTGAGCATTTATCACTTGTCGCCACTTCCTATTCCTATCCACTGTCTGAAATAAATGCTGTCACCTCTCCTAAGCTCCATGCCACCTTGCAATTTTATTCCAACCAACCTATACATATACATATGCATATGTACATATGCAGTATATACATATGTATATGCATATGCATATACATATGCATATGTATATGTATGCATATGCATATACATATATATATTAGACATATGCATATGTATATGCATATACATACTTATATGTATATGTATATGTATGTAGATATGTATTTGCATATGCATATGTATATGTATATAGATATGCATATGCATATCTATATACATATACATATGCATATGCAAATACATATCTACATACATATGCGTTTATTCCGAAACGAACTGCATTGAATGCTCCCAGTGCCTCGCTCTTCTCGTCATTCAACCAGCCTTTCATTTTCCCAAGTAAACATTCCGTCTTCACTTGCTCACCAGTACCTGCTTGTTTTGTCGTTTGCAACCTTCGTCATCTCACGACAACCTGCAATGCTCGGACACCATATCTTGTTTGGGTAGAAGCCGATACGGAGATGGGTAGACGCCAATTACCGAACGTCACCAGCAGCTCCACTTCCGCCATGCAAGCAACGAATGGGTTCCTCGCCGCCATGAACGGGTTCCATATACATATACATATACATATGTACATATATATATGCATACATCCACATACATATATTGTATATGCATATATATATGCATACATACACATACATACACATACATATACATATGTATATACATATGCATATGTATATAGATATGTATATGTATATGCATACATATACATATCTATATACACATATACATATTTGTACACAATTAAGTCGTGCAACTATTCTATCTTTTTCAGGTGCCATTGATGAATTTGGGGGTGTTAAATTTTTCATAGGTGATGGCAACCTATGCTGCACGGGTCCACAACTCCATTCGAATTGTGAAGTGTTGCATAGGTAACCATGAGAAGCCTTCACAAAACCAAGTCACCTAAGTCGTTTAATACAAAGCTATGGACACCTATGTGAAGTGCTACATAGGCCACACATGTATATACATAAAACATAGACATACAAATATACATATAGGTTATGCTTCATCATTTCAATCAACTAAGCAATAGAGACATGTTTTAGGGAGACTTGATTTTATGAACGCTCGTTTGATGGCAACCTATGCTGCACGGGTCCACAACTCCATTCGAATTGTGAAGTGTTGCATAGGGAACCATGACGAGCCTTCAAAAAACCAAGTCCCCTAAGTCGTTTAAATACAAAGCTATGGACACCTATGTGAAGTGCTACCTAGGCCACACATGTATATACATAAAACATAGACAATACTATGCTTCATCATTTCAATTGCAATGAACGCTCGTTTGATGGATGGCAACCTATGTTGCATGGGTCCACAACTCCATTCGAATTGTGAAGTGTTGCATAGGGAACCATGACGAGCCTTCAAAAAACCAAGTCCCCTAAGTCATTTAAATACAAAGCTATGGACACCTATGTGAAGTGCTACCTAGGCCACACATGTATATACATAAAACATAGACATACAAATATACATATAGGTTATGCTTCATCATTTCAATCAACTAAGCAATAGAGACATGTTTTAGGGAGACTTGATTTTATGAACGCTCGTTTGATGGCAACCTATGTTGCACGGGTCCACAACTCCATTCAAATTGTGAAGTGTTGCATAGGGAACCATGACAAGCCTTCAAAAAACCAAGTCCCCTAAGTCATTCAAATACAAAGCTATGGTAATCTATGTGAAGTGCTACATAGGCAAGCATGAAAGGCCTTGGGAAAACCAGGTCCCCTAAATACATGTTGTAAGAAAGCTTTAGTGCTCAATATTGATCTATGGTAATACATGTGAATACTTGAAGGTTTTCACGGCTATTTGAATTGGGAATTATTTGAATTTGATTGATGGTTGTTTGGTGTGGTGAAATAACTTGCTGTCCTCTTTTGAATTTGAGTTTGTTTCGTATGAATTGGAGATTTGATTGATTTCAGCCTTTAATTCTTGACTTGATTGGTTTGGTGGATTCTTTGAAATTGTTTCCATGCTTTTGTTTTGAATAATGGCGGCCTTACAGGAGTGTTAAATGGATGCCGGTGGGATATTTGCGTTTGGCTCCAATAAGTGCGCACCCTACTTGGCAAGATGGGACAGATTGAAGCTGATACGTGTTGTATATCTCATGGTAGACGGGACAGGCGAATGCATTTGCGTGTTGGTTTGGTTATGCTACGATGGGAAACAATCTTGTAATGGGTTCGCCAGTCGGTCAAAGATGGGTTGGATGGGTTTCAAAGTTGTTGAGTTGGCACCTTGTTTAAATTAATGCTAACTTGTGTGCATTTTATATCTGAGATATGTTTGATGTGATCAAGCCTATCTATAGATGAATTTTTTTTGACGTTGTGGAGGACCGGCGTATAGGTGCACACCATATAAAGTTGACACCCCCAAATTAATAAATGGCACATATAAAAGATACAATTGTTGCAGGTTTGAATTTATGAATATAGACATATACATAGACATAGACATAGACATAGACATAGACATAAGTGAACTAAACACGACTGTAGAGAAGTATAGGAAGAGGCAGCGAGTGATAAATGCGACGCAATGGATTGTTAGGGTGGCTGACTGAGAGAAGTAGACGTGGCAAGGTTGTCCACTTAAGACCTCTTCACACATCTATACACACACACATTTACATATAGACATACACATTCACACATGCACATTTACATATACAAATACATATTTACATATAGACATAAATATAGACATACACATAGACATACACATACACATAGTCATAGACATACACATATCCATACACATACACATAAACATAGACATAGACATACACATAGTCATACACATACACATAAACATAGACATACACATAGACATATACATATTTACATATCCATACAGATTTACATAGACATATACATAGACATAAACATACACATATTCATAGATTTATTTACACATATACATAGATTTACATACACACATACATAGACATAAACATATACAGATTCAAATACAAAGCTATGGTAATCTATAAACATATACATAAACATAAACATATGTATATGTATATGAATATGTCTATACATATGCATATATATATATATATATATATATATATATATATATATATATATATATATATAAGTAAGATGCAAAGACCTTAAGCATATACAAGTTGGATACACTTCATCATGTTTGGCTGCCAGCGTGTAATTGTTTTGTTTCAAAATAATTACAATTATGTGTGCATTTTATATCTGATATACATATCCATATGTCTATGTATATGTGTATGTATATGTCTATCTATCTGTCTATGTATATGTCTATGTCTATGTATATGTCTATGCCTATGTATTTGTCTATGTCTATGTTGATGAAGCAGAACCTAAAAAAAATAGAACACCCCCATATATTTCCAAGACACAAAATTAAGGTACAATAATTGGATGACTAATATGATGGAAAATAACCTATGCAAAAGATAACACCCCCAAAATAACCAATGGCACCTAAGAAAAGATAGAAACATTTGCATTACAGACTTATTGAAGGATATGGGTTTTTTTTTCATTTAAATGTTATTGGTCCACGTGGCCTGCCATGTGGACAGTGTGATTTTGGGCGCATACGTATCGGCTCCTCTCCCCTAATACGTAAGCGGGGGCCGTAATGTGCAATGGGACATGCGCTCGTTGGGGCCCACACCTATACGCTGGTCCTCCACAACGTAAGGTTAAATTCATCCATAGATAGGCTTGATCACATCAAACATAAATCAGATATAAAATTGATGGAGCATTACCCAAAATCAGAATCAATGATAATGCAAAACCTATGAGAAAACAATAAGGAGAGTGAATGATAATGCATAACTTGTGAGATTACGATAAGCAGAGTGAATGATAATGCAAAACATATTGAAAAGAGATATGATGTAATATAAGCTAGACAATTATTTGAGTTTTGCTTCCCCTTTGACATCAAATAGTTTCTTATTTTTTGTAGTTAGGATATTGTTTTCACTATGTACCTGAGGTAGAGGATTAGTTGGTTGATTGTGATAATGAATTTTAGGTGAGAATAAGAGATTGGATGAGACTATCATTAACACATGTTATAATGTTTAATCTAAATTGGGATACCCAAGGCATGAATAAGGATGAGTCTGATTCAATGGATAAAATATACTTCGATCATGTATAAATGATGTTCATTCTTGCTATCAATTTGAAGTTATATATACATTTGATAATGTTGTATGAAATTATATTTCAGTATCTATATGAGAAATGGTTATAGCATAAGTAGGAGTCAACCATCATCATAGTTAGTTGTAAAGGAGAGGGGCCGATATTTACAGTCACTTTAATTGAACAACAAACAAAGCGTACATCCAATTAGGTTGTATATATACACATATACACATATGCATATGTATATGTAAACGTATATATGCATATGCAATGCAGTTTGAATGGAGAGTGTAACGAATGGAAGGTACAGTGCATAGCTTAAGGGAGAGTGTAATGGTGTTCTTCTTTCAAATTATGCATGTTCCATCCATTCGCTCCACTCTATATCTAAAACAACTTCATTTTTTGTTTGCATATGCATATATACATATACATGTACATATGCATATATACATATACATGTACATATGCATATATGTATATACAATTGCATATGTATATGTATGCACATACATATGCATATACATATGCATATACTGCATATGCATATACATATACATATCAAATATTGATAAAAAGTGTAAGAACAAAATCATACATGTAAGATTGAGTGTAACTGATGAACAGAGAAACCATTAATGCCATCATGAATAGTAGTTTGGTATATCTTAGGCAGATTAGACTTATTTCACCATAAGTCCACAATTGTAAATCTTATATCCTGAGGTGATGAAGGGCAGGTTTGCAAGGAAACATAAATTGCATGTTATAGTATGACATCAAGAAATCATACTCTTAGAAATAATTGAATGATACAAACTGAAACAACAATGTTATACTTGTAAGAGACAGAGCTATCAAGAAGAACAAAGCTATCAAGAAGAATAGATTGAATAAGGATGAGTCTGATTCAATGGATAAAATATACTTCGATCATGTATAAATGATGTTCATTCTTCCTATCAATTTGAATAATAAGAATGTTAAACAAACATAAATGGGGGAACAATAGTTGCACTAAAGAGGAAAAACGGAATGGATACTAAAAGGACATTGACTTGCAATTCAATGGAGTTCTTGAAGTGTTCCATTGTAGGTATTGCATATGGTGGAGGTTTGACAGAGGTGTAAATAGCAATGACATAGACATAGACATAGACATAAACATACACATAGTCACATACACAAAGACATACACATACACATAGTCACATACACATAAACATACACATAGTCACATAGACATAGACACATAGACATAAACATAGACACAAAGACATAGACATAGACATAGACATAGACATAGACATAGTCACATACACATAAACATACACATAGTCACATACACAAAGACATACACATACACATAAACATACACATAGTCACATAGACATAGACAT